>VXAY01000873.1:198607-352866 GCA_013399855.1 Oxyruncus cristatus
GAAGTCTCTAATTGGCTAGCTAGCCGGAATTTCACCTGGAACTAACCATCTTCTACCCTAAAACAGAGGGGGATGGGCTAAACCATGACACCCAATTGTAGTACAAATATTTTTAGCTGACAACAGAATACCAAGATTCCCTTTAAATTTTTATGCCAAAAAAAAAAAAAAATAAAGCTATACAGAGCTAACTTGATTTCTGAAAACAAACTGTAAGGTGGTTCTGAAATCCTACTTTCAAAATTCGTGTGTGTTCACCCACCCCAATCCTATTTCCCCATTTTTGTGCCAGGCTACAGAACTCCATGGTTATTCTGAGGAAAAATATATATTGAGTTCGGGCTCAGATTATTCCCAGAGTCTCACAGAAGAAAGAATTGCTTACTTTTTTTTTTTTTTTTTTTTTTTTTTTTTTTTTTTTTTTTTTTTAGAACAGTTTATGGCAATAGCACAGACCTTGGCAATCATCTGTATTTATATACAAGTAGGTAAAATGTATACAGCAGCAATAAGAGAGAAAAATCAATGGAAATATACGTGAGTATCAAAGCTTCTCAATACAGGTGCAGACATAGGAAGAACTGGGTTCTACCTTAGTCATATTAGGTATGATCTGAGAAAACAAAAGGTCTCTTGAGAACTAACCTCAAAAAACTACAGGTATTAGAACAAGGAAGTGAAAGCTTTGATTCCTACACTGCTGCTTGGGATTTGAGCTGGACATGGTGGCTACCACGGTGAGCTAAATCTGTGGTATGGAAATGCTGAGCTCTGGGGAGAAAGTATGTTTGAGAAGAAACTCTTTTATACCTCAGCTTACTTTAGAGTGCATCCTGTATTTTAAAAGCATATCAATAACTCGAGGAGTGATTCTGTAGCTGTACTAGCAAAATCAATGCTGTGTCCTCAAACAGAAAAGAATGAAAATTAAGACTTTAGAAGGCAGAAAAATAAACACACATTAAAGAAATTCAGGATTGTGGCATTTTTCATCAGGTTTTATTCCTAGCACTTACTTTGACACTTTCAGATTAGGCTGTTGTTATGATTTTTTTTCTTAAAACCATTTTATTAGTGGCTCTTTTTCCATTAAGTTGAACACTAAAATGTATGTTCAACATTTATATATACATTCTCAATCTTAAAATATGGAGATGGCCATCTCCTTAAAAAAAAAAAAAATTGCTGCTGGGTTGGACTTGATATGTTAAATTTCAACGTGTAGTAAATTTTTACAGTTGAGTTATAAACCTCTGGGAAATGGTAGAGTGGGTTATCACAGAAATGCTAATACAATCCCAACTCCAGCAGTGATGTTGTAATATATACATCATTAAGTTTCCATTCTCATGGAACACTCGGTGTACAGAATATTTACATTTATAGTACTATAGTGTATCTTACAGTGTCCCTCCAGGTAACAGCAAAATGATAGTTTCACAAGGAAAATTATGTGACATTATTCTAATATACCCATGCTGATTTAAGCTCAGAAAAGCTCAGGAGCAGGATTGTCGTAATGCTTCCCTATATTAGCCTAGAAAGCATTCAGTCCCTTTTAACTGTTAGTTTAGTAGTTACTCAGAAAATAGTGATAATTCAGAGGATTTTTTTATCCCTCTGGCTTCTACAGTAATTTCATCATACTGGGTAGGTGTTTTTTCTTTCTTTTTTTCTTCTTTTTTCTTTTTTTTGGTTAAAATAAATCTAATATTCAGACTTGCTTTGTGTGAGGCTTAAATATGAAATACTTTATTCCATTGTGTTTTTGCTACCTGTTAGTATTTTTACTAATTTATCTATTTAGGTTTTATACTAGGTGTCATTTACCCTCAAATACTAGTGGTTAAATGCTTTGCATTCTAACTGTAGCAGGAAAAGTTGTAAAGAGGAAATCATTACATTGTTTGGAAGGAGGTAATTAGAGCTGCAGCCTTTCTTGGACTTATTTTAAGACTGGCAAGGAACAGGGAAAAAAAAAAAAGAAGAACCTTTGAACGAGCGACTGTGATCTTTTGTCACTGAGGATGGACATTGAGGAGGAGAGATCCATTGATGAGGGCAAAGAAAGACTCAGATTTACCAAAGTCAGTAAGGGGCAATGAAAGTTTGTGTGAAGTCACTTACAGCATTTGAGCCTGGTGAACTATTCTTCAGTACTTCATGTTCATCCTGACGAGCAAGGCCATGTTATTTCTGCTTTGCTTTATTGTCTGACTCTGAAGACACATTTATGTTTTCGAAAATACAAGGGGATTTGCCTTAACACAGTAAAAAGCAAGTTTTAAAGAAGTTACTGAATGACTTTCAGATATTTTGAATGTAGAGATTAATTTTGGGTTGATTTTCAAGGTTTCATGCCAGGACTGAACCTGCAAGATTGCTCAACAGGATGTGATGCATGTGCTGTTTACGTGATACAAGTTAACTACACAGACAAGCAGGAGTTATTCATAACGACTCCACATGCGTAGAAGCCTAGAAGATAAGGGGGCTAATAAGTATGTCTCAAATATTGGTAGCTGGGGAGCCAACCAAGGATTGTTGGTAAGAACACAGTATGAGAAAGAACAGGATGTGGCTGGAGAAGGGGGCCACACAAAGGTAGGGCAGCGCTTGTCTGAGGCAAACATACTTGCTATGGCTCCTGCAGATGAGCACAGTGCAGTACAGTGCAAACACAGGAATAACACTGAGATGTGGACATGGACTGTAGGGAGGGATCAAGACCGCTGAAGACACCGAAAAGCCCTCTGACCCATTTCCAGGAAGATCTAGAAGAACAGACTGCACATGATAACTAATCTATATAGAAAGCAAGAAACTTATCTCCAGGGTGGGGAAAACTTACCTATGAGAAGGTACCCTGACTACTGTGCCCCAGGATCCTGGACTGATGCTGGAGACAGGACTCATGATCTCCCTTCCTTCCTTTCTCTCTTCCTCTCTTTAATCCATCTCTCTCTCTCTCTTTCTCTCTCTCTTCACTCTTACTCTACCCCTTTATCCAAAACACACTGCTGTGGGCTTACACTAGCAGATAAGAGACTACCATACCAATTTCCATGCCAAGTGTGAAGTTTACTGATAAAACTCTCTGTTTCTTTTATGGACCCTTTGACTTCTGTTTTTCCATTTGACCATAAGCATCTAAGAATCTTGAGCGCTCCCTTCCCCTTCAGGGAGGGACATCACATCAGGTTATTAAATAAGTTATACACCTGTACCTTAGGTATAAATGTTCTGGAATAAAGTATTTCCCCTGAGGTATAATGGCCCAAGTAAGGTTCCCATGTCTACGAAAAGGTAACATCTTTTGTTCTCATACTACATGCAGAGAGGCAATAACAGATTGCTTCTAATGGTGAAGAAAGGGCTATGATGAATCTTTTGCTTTGAAAATGCTTTTGGGTTAAGACTTTCCCCAGAATATATCGAAAAGCTACTTTGTAGCATTCCACTGCAATTAGTAATTTACAGGAGTTATGACTGTATCCCTGCAGAGCTTTGTTTGATCCAAAACACACAGCAGCTACCAAGTACTCTTCTGTAGAGTGCATGTAGCTATAAGAGAATGACATTTGAGTTAATTAATCTGTGGATATACTGTTAGAGAGAAAGAGACTAATGTTGAAGACTTGTCAGATTCTGCTTGCTTTCTGAGAATACTTTTGTGACAAAAGATTCCAGCAACAGGCATCAGTACCAGCAAATCACCTTGTTAATCTGTTCTATTTTTTTCTCTGCATTCAAAGAGCAGATATTTTCTGTTGGAATTACTCTCATTTTAAATTAAGGACAACAAAATAAGAACAAAAATAAAACTCCATCAGAGAAAAAGGGTGCATTTGTTTTTTTTTTTCACAGACTTCACTAAAATTACTGCTGGTCTCTGTAGACTACTCCAGCTTTTTAAAAGGTTAGCTCATGGTAACAGCCAGAGCACATATAGGTATCTAATTGCTGTTATGTTTATGGTTGTGGATATAAGTTTTCCTCTTTAATGAGATTTTCTCCAAGTACTGTCATCCATGACTTCATCTGCTTGAGACACTAAACCTTGGATTTGTTTCCTTAACTTTGCCCTATCCTGGTGGGGGCACTGTCCTTCACAGAGAGGATGAAGGACATGAGAAGCGTAACCAGCATTTCACTTTACAGGATGTGGGCTGTTACTGCTATGGGAGGGGAGCTACTCATGAGTGTATGGGAAGTGTGTTTGGTGGGTCTGGGAGATTATAATCATTAGAGTAATCTCAGAGGTCAGATCTTGCTTTTAGAAGTGGAGGTTGGCAGCCAGTCAAAAATTACTGAATTAAGTATCAAAACAAAAATAGCTGAAGTGAGAAATTACTTTAATCGTATTGCTCAGCCACTTATTTTACTGTGCTTAAGCTCTGTCATTTAGAAATACTGAATAAAATGCTATATCTTTCCACTGATACACACATTTAAGATGCATGATCCTCTGTGACTAGTAACTTATACCATGAATTTCATAGAGTCTGTAACTCAACCAGAAACACTATGCTGGCAAACTTTGGACATTTTAACAATTTTTGAAACAAGTTTGATTTATTTAATCTCAAGGGCAGGTAAGTATCTGATCCTTAATTAGGAGAAAAGTGTTAAAATGCACAAATAAGTGGAGCTTCAAGAAATTATCTACGATAGAGGAACTTGATGAACAAATTGAGAAAGTGGGTGTGAGAGTACCTTTAGATATAGTTGTTGTCAACTATTTTAACCTATTTTTATGCTGTTGAATACGTAGGGTTACAATGTGTCCTGGGCATGCACAGAGACTGTCTGTTGATATTACACTGGAAGAAAGGAAGTGGTCTTGGGCAGAGAAGAAGAGTAGGCTTTCCCCATTCGGCCAAGGAGTTCCCTAAATGTGGATTTTTTTTCAAGCCCCTGCCCCATGATAAAATCAGTCATTAAAAAGAACAAGACAAAGGCCTCAAAAGCAAAAGCAGTCCACATTCAGAAAATATTAAGCATCAGATGGTTAAGAGATAATGAGAGAATCCAGATTCTGAGTACTGACCTTATGATCCCCACAAATGGGACCTGTGAGAATGCTGCTTGTAACATTTCGGGAAGTAAGCTTGTCAACAGTAAGGGGTAATTCTGAATGGCAGCATTACATATTCAGGATCAATGAGCCTTGACTGAATCTTTTTCTCTCTCTGTGTAATTCAAGATTCTGCACTTATCATGTAAGTCGATTTTATATTCTGCATCTTTGCATTTGCATAGAAGAGGGATGGTTTTCTGCAGTGGAGTAACAGGATGCACTGGATCTGTGATGGGCTATCAGGTTGCTAGGGCATTGCAAGCAAAGGTAATTAATTATTTTAAAAGTTGTAACTAGTCAGAAGTGCATGTCTGCTGCTTTCTTAGTGGTAATGCCAGAGTGCCCTTTTATAAAGGTGCTCCTGAATCCACTGTGTCCTTTGGAAGTAGCTACCTTAAGAGTTTTGTCATTTCACATCAACTAAGTTGCTTCTTTTTTTCCTCATAACTAACAGAAAACAAATCAAACAAAAACTTTCTATTTGAGACAGAATTTCCTTCCTCTCCTCACTGATTTCTAAGTAGTCACTAACTTTTCTGTCTCTTCAGGTGGTGCCCACAGTGATACAATCCACCTTTTTTTTCTTGCTTATCTTACTTTTCACCAGCCTTCAAAAAATATAATTGTGCAATAAGAGTTTTTGAGAAAATATTTTAATTGCTAACCCAGAATTGTTTTTCAGGCCTCTCCGTGTTTGTTCCTCTTGCTAGAGAAATTTCTTAAGGTGAAGAAGAAGACAAGAATATGTTGTCTTAGTATGCAGCGTCCAGTAAGGGGAAAATGAGACAACTACTTTACTTAATTTGTCATATAAAGTCTATTAAACACAGTGATCTTTTCAAAGTCGTTAAGTTGTATCATGTTAAAGCCAATTAACATTCCAGTTTGTGGGGTTTAGTCTGTGGTTTTTTGTTTTGCTGTGTTTTTTGTTATAAAAATACATAACAGAGAGTTGGGAATAATTAAAAAATGGAAATTTGAGCTGGAAAAAAACAACTAACTTGAATATTTTGGTGTCAGAATTTTCTTTTCCCAAAGGCACTTAAGATCTAAGGAAACAAAATAAACATTTGGCTGTGGGGAACCCATGCTCAAAAGCAATGGTTTGAAATTACACTGTTGAATATCAGTGGAACGTTGTACTACACTATACAGGTAAGAATGAATTGTTGTCACTGTCTCTTAGTAAATTTTGCAAGATGTTTAACATTTTGATGGGATAGCCTCTTGCATTTTATTTTCTGCTATTGGTGGATTTGGCAAGATGCTAATCCTGAAAACAAAACATATCCCCCCAGCGGGAGAGAATAGAACTCCACAGGAAATGGATCCAACTTCATCTGCTGTGCCCTTTCTGTTTATATCTCACTTTGTCTTTCACAACAAAGTTGATACTTTTTACAAGTTTAGGAAGGTTATTTGCTATTCTGGAGGCAATCTGAAATCTTTGGAATGACTTTTTAAGAAGCACAGTATTTGAGTATGAAAATTAAATGTGTACCTTACTTCTTAAACAAATTCTTCTAAACTGCTTATTATGTCTCTGTCAACAAAATGCTTACATGTGAGCTCAACTCTGTGGTTCCAAGCATAGCTAGTATTATGTGGAGGCATTCTAAATGGAAGAGACAGAGAACACAGTTGAAAGTTTTTTCAAAAATATTGCCAGGAAATTATTTCAGGTTTGAAATGGAGTGAGAAGGAGCAGGGAGAAAGAAGAATTTGTCAGAATGCTGAAGAATATCTATCAGCCTAGTGAAAAGGTCGCTGACCTTTGGGATTGGGGATCCTGCTTCAAATTCTAGCCTTAGAACAGGTTTGCAAGCTAAACTTTGAAACCGAGTCATTGTTTTATTTTTCTGCTGTAGATTTTCCTGTGTTTCTTAAAATGTGACTGTAAAACCGTAGAAGGATGAACTGCCAAACGTAGACTTTTCTTTGCATATCACCTCAATCAATTGCACAAGTACTGCAATGGGTGAAAGGCTCTGACCTCAAACGAAGAGCATGGCAGCTGTTGTTGTAAAATGTGCAGGTGCATTTCCCTTTTGTATGACAGGGACATCTGGGATCTTCCTGCCTATTATTATCAAAGTGCTGTAGATACCAGCTGGGTAGAATACCATGTTTTTACATCTTCCATTTTACCTGTATGTCTATGAGATATCTCTCTGGAATGTTTCATAAGATCCTCAACACTGCTATTCCTGTTTCTTCCATTTCCAGCTGTCACTTCATCACAAATGGTTTTCAATATACTATGTTTTGATCACTGTGAAGGCTAATATCAGAGAATACCATGGATTTTATCCCCAGCAGCAGTGTTCTCAGCTACTGTGATGGTAGAGGTATATACGATACATTTCTGAGTACTTCAGAGACTGAAGCTGACCCCTTCTGGGATAACTTGCTGAAAGGTCTCTCCAGTGTCAGTTTGTCAGCATAGTTTTCTTTCTGAAACCTGTAATTGAGAATGGAGGGGAAAAAAGAGCATTTTGCCGGAACCCCGATAGAAATGTAAGTACCAAACTGAAGGTAGCAGTGAGCAAGGTTGCAATTGCTAGTTGAAGATGACTTGAGAATAAATCGATTTTAAAACCAGCAGTTTTATAGCTCCCTTCCTCAAGATAATAAAGACTTGGTGCAGGTTACAAAAATTCTATCACAGCAATAAAAGCTTTATAAAAATATTTGAAAACATCTTATTTTTATAGAGATATAGCTGTGTAAAATCTAGTGCCAAGTGAAACATCTAGTGCTAGTTTAAATGTAACATCCAACTAACATTGCTGTCAATGCAATGCACATACCCAAACAGGTTCATATTTTGGATCTGTGCCTAGTTTTAATTAGGTCTAGCTCCAAATTTCATAGGCAGATGAGTAAATAGGTGTTGTTTTGGAGCCTGCAGGCATTTCTTTGTGTGTCTGTAGAACAGAGTATTGTTATCTGCCATTAGTCCTGGGTTAGAAATTATTTATTCTTGTGTTCTCTTTTGTCTTTGTTGATCAAGTGTGTTTGACATGATTTTAATGCATAAAGAAATATATGTACAACGGAATCCCCTGCTATTCATACTTGGAGTTTAGTGGCAATGTAAGAAATTCCGGCTTTCCGGCAACAGCCCAAATCTCCATTTCTCACATCATAAGCAGTGACTCTAACCCTGAATCTCTTATCGTCTTTGAGATGGAAGATTATTTGTGTCTCCATGGTTAAGAGCCAAAATCTTATTTCAGATTTGAAAAAATATTTGGTTTTTTTCATGCTCATCTTTGCAGGGGCAATAGGGGAGAGTGTTCTCTGTGAATAAAAGCAAACTGTTCTGCATCTTCAGTCAAGATCGTGTTCTTCTAAAATTCAGAAGTCCGTCAATGTGCTAGTAATATTGAAATTCTTGTTTGTCCACGTGCTTTTATTAACTTCATCAATAACTTAAATGTAGCAAAGTGTCAGCTATGTTCTGTATATATCTCAGCACCCAACAAACATGAGCCTACTTCATCAGTCTCTGTTACACAATATATTTTTACAAGCATTTTACATTCTCCCTCCCCAAAGGAGAGTCTAAAATTAGACTCCTAAATTGCTAGGTAGGTAGGTAGGGATTTTCAAAACCTTGAAGTGACTCATAATCAATTCTTATTAAATTAATTCAGTCTTCTACATTTTTAATACAGGTGAGAACACTTTCAAACACTGGGCTATAAGCTGATAAATAACACCACTGCTTATGGACACTTTTTTTATAGAAGAAAGACTACTAAGAACACAATACATTATTAAGTTATAAAAAGAGGGGAAAAAAATCTGATAGAGAAAGATTAGACAAAATGCCTTCTCCTAGAGACCATTATGTTCAGTGCCAATAGACTACATGTCATATAAGCAAATAGCTCTTAGATATTAAAATAAAACTGATTTTCATGGAAAAGTTAGTACCGCATTTTAACTTGCGCCTTTGGAAAAAGTCTCCAACATGGTTTTAATAAAGCATCTAAAACCTCTGTTGGAATAAACTGAAAATAAACTTTATCAATTCAGTAGTCAGTCTTCTGACAGCCACAGACCAGGGAAATCCTTGTTTGATGGCTTTTTTTTTGTTGTTGTTTTTAAATGCTTTGAAGAAAGAGCTACGAAAATATCCCATTCAATTTAGAAAAATAACACGTTCCTCTGAATCTCATCATTTCATGCTGAAGTTAGTTAGTTATAAAGCAGAAACAGACTACTAAGTTGCTCTGCTTTAGTGTTACTATTTTGGTTTTCTTTACTCAAGGTGTTTTTCATGTCTCTGATAATAAATGGAGCTTTTCCATGCTTTCTCAAGGGACTGGATACTTTCTGTGCTTTGCTGATATTGTGGAAATGTAGATGGGTTAGTCACTTAGTAGGATTTGGCCACCATAAGTTTGGCATACTGTTGAGTGAAGCAGTGACACTCTAAGCATTAGGAGTTGTGTAGTTTGAAATCACCCCTCTGTGTATTGCTTGTTTGTTTGTTTGTTTTTTTCCCAAAAGTCATCTTTTGTACCTGATATATGTTTTTAAGTTAGAATAGCCACTTAAGCTGAAAACTAGCAACTACTACATGAAAATTATTTAACTATAATTAATTCAATATTACAGAAACCCTCCAAAAAAGTTTTTTTTTTTGTATTCTTTGACCACTAAATTTTAAAAGAGATGTATTTGCACCTCCAGTTTTTCTAAAGGGCCTTATATTGTATAACTGAAGCCATTCTCTGTACTTTCTATTGTATTTGGTTTATCTTTTCAGAATGCCACGATGGTCATGTTTCCAGTTCAGTAGGCAGACACTTTCTGGAGGTGACTGGGTGTTTCTGAGCACAGATAATGAATTGAGGGAACTTTAATCCATGGGCTGTTGCTCGAATTCTATATCAAGTGCATAGCTGCTGAAGCTGTCTTTCATGCACAGTGAACCACGCTGAAGGACCCTTTGAATGAGTTAACCTGTGTACAAGTGAATGCCTACAGTATAGTTACTTAGCAGAAGACCAAGACTTGCTTTCATGTTTAATTGCACCGAGAAATGGCAGGATTTCTTCAGTCAATTACATCAATTGTCTTTTAGGGGAAGATGGGGGAGATGCATATAAATACTAGGTTAATTTTGCCTTCAGTATGATGAAAATTGGGCAGATACTGCAGAACTTGCCCTTAAAACTGAACAAACCTGTGTCAAAATTTTTGTATAAAAATCACATAGGAAAAATATCAGGTAGGGGCCAAGTTGACCTTGGAATGAAATTAGACCCCCAAAATTATCTATTCTCAAATAGCTGCTTGAATTCTGCCAATGGCTTTGCTTTCCGGCTGTTTTCCAGTGATGGGCATCAGCAGCACCAAAGGCGTTGTCAGACCTGATTGTAATTTCCCCTTGTTAACAGTCTTAATAAAAAGAGACTCAGTAATAATCCTGTGCCTTAGGATTAGGTATCTGTTCTTTCCAAGGGTGGTCATCTCAGTAGATGCTGAAGAGCAATAGTTGTTGATTATGTGTATGTTATCTGATGTGAAGAGCAGAGTGCCTCAGGCTGCAGCTTCACAAAATGGTAAGTTGGGCTTTCGAGTGGAGAGCAACAAATAAAAAAATCGCTCAAATGCAAAGCACAGAAACAGCATACCCTCACTCTGCTGTCTCAGCAGTTCTTGTTCAGTCATTTAGTGCCTGTCCTCCCACAGCAGGCATAGATTTGGCACATTGCATTGTTTGCTGTGTGGGTGGCTGGAGAAACATATAATTGTGTGCTCACACTTGATCCAGATCACATTTGTTCTGCCGGTGGTCAGACAACACATATATAAGTTATCAATGAATGCTGAACCGTGACTTCAAATGTGCAAGACTCTTTCACTGAAGTACTCAATTTGAAGTTTAGTAGGGTTTGTTTATTTGTACGAAATAGCAGAAGCTATTTTGGACTCAGTGGCTGACTTCTCGTGCTATGTATTTCCTGTAGAGAAGACTGACATAGTTGCAATTAAAAATTTTAGGAAAAAAAATGGAATTTCAACTCTTTCAATTTTTAGATTTTTTTCAACATCTTTATTTTTCATACCTTCCTGATTCTAGGGGAAATTTATTTTTGCCCCACAAAAAAGGGGTAGTGTAAAGATTGAAATTAATTTCTCAGGATTTTGAAATTTCCTTTTTCTGGAGAAAAGAATGAAGGAATCTGAGGAGAGGAATTAAAATTTAAAGACTCCTCTTTCACTTTACCTTTCACAAAATGGGCAAAACATTAAGGAAAAGACCTTACTTAGGATGACTTCCATCCAACACCATTTCCTGCAAAAATAATTACCCTTTAAGAAAGTTTTTGTAGAACAATTTTATTTATAGGCTTCAAATCTTATATCTTCTGGAATATTTAAAGCTGTGGGTCTCTTACCCCCCGCGTGGCGTGGGGCGACCCAGTTCTAGTTCTGTTTCCATCTGAAGAACCCATTTCCGCCGGCTGGAGTGGATGGGGAGGGGGAACACTCCAGACTCAGGGGTTCCTTTCGGCCCCGAGTCTGGAGGGGAAAGCTGCTCCCCCCTCCCTCCGGCCACGTGGCCTCATGGCAGGCACAGAGACAGCACACCCCGCACGGAGAGGAGGCAAGAGAGATTTATTGCTGGGGGGTTACATTTATAGGGTTAGGGTTCACAGGGCTAGCCAATTACAAGTAACAGGAAGGGGTTAACAACCAATAGGAAGGGGTTAAAGGGGGCCAATAAGAGCACTCAGGGTATCTTCTCAGGGACATTCCTGCATGGGACAATACCTGCCGTAGAGGTCAGTGGGAAGAAGAACCATGAGGTAGCAAAAGGATTACAAAAAACCATCTTGGAACATGCTTTAAACAAACAGTTTTCTCATACCCTGCAGGTTTACTGCAACATAAAGCAGGTGTAATTATTTTTTTAATGCGTGTTTATTTAGGACCAGAATGTCCTGAGCTCAAATCCACTGCCCTGGACATGGTCTATTTATGACCATTGATGAAGGAGTATTGGAATATAACAGCACAGTTTAGGATGTAATCCAGTGGTACCAGTTCAGTCAAATATTTCATGAAATCCTACTGGACACTGCTCTGACACTATCTAGACATTTTTTGAGAACACAGGACAATAGCCCTTATCTCAAGGAAAATATTTTATTGTATATAACGCTCCTTAAACAAGGACTGTTTTTTGCTACATAGACAATGAGCTATTACTTCTTGATTCTTCAGTCCATAGGCACCTCTGGGATATGAATACTTGTGCTGTGCTCTTTAGTAGTTGAAAGACTAGCCTTTGCTCCTAGGAGACGATAAATGAAAACAAGCCAAAACAACAAATCAAACTCAGCTATATTTACACTGTTGGATTGACTATATTTGCATTGTTGGATTTCATTTTTAGCATTTCCTGGGATAGTAGATGTAGAAACCTGCTGATGGTGCTGGAGTTTTCTTTTCTGAAACTTAGTCTGATCTCCTTTTTTCAAAGTGACTCAGCGTCATCAAAAATAGGGTTACAAAATTCCTTGATACTGGGACAGTTACTATTAATATATACTACAGCAAAAGGCTGCTAGGATACTACTATGTATCTTACCTTATTAAGTATAATAATCACATGGAAAAGTTATTGCTCTTCCATTTGGATTTAAAAGGTGAAAAGTATCTTGTGATATTTGTATGCAGTACAGCATACAATATGAAGAATAAAGTTATTCAGATTTTACATAAGATACCAGCCTTATTTCAGACTGTGTTGATATAACAGGTCAATTAATTTTATAAAATAGTGTATCATTTGTAAAGGGAGATACTTAGGGTGAGGCAATTGTGCCAATGGAAAAATTGCAATTTCAAGGAGCCATGCCCAAGTGCTGTTTCAGCATATCACTAATTAGCATGCTACCTCAGACTCTCCCAGATTAATCTCTTCTGCTGTCTGTACTGTATATAGCTAGTAATCATGATTGATTACTGAACAGAGTTGTTGTGAACCACTGAAACCATATGATAAACTTGCTGGAACAGAATGCAGAATTTTGCTGTACATGTGCTGTTAGCAGTGTAATATTGAAAAGTATGGTCTGGAGTTAGGGCAGACTTTAGTGACTAACAGATCTTGATTAGAAGCTGTATAATTTTCTTTGATTGTTTTTTTTCCCTTTTAATGTTAAGATGTGACCTTTCAAGCTTTCACATGGAGAAGCAGTGATAACCACATTTGTACACAGCAATAGGAAATGCTTGAGACGTTAGGACATTCACTGCAAATGATGGTACATGAATTTGTCTGAATTCATTCTAATTACAGACTTCAGGCACTCATCCGAGTGCCTTTACTGCCATGCACTGTTTCCAGGGATACATTTCCCTTGTTGGGGCTGTTCCATTTTGAATAACTAATCAAACTTCATTGAACAAGTACTCTAACATCAATTTCTTGCATCTGAAAGTGCTCTAATCAATGTAACACAAACTCAGGCTGCCTCTTGATGTGGTTAAATGAATTTTTAATTTTGTAAAATCGAGCAGGTCCAAGAAAGAATTCTGAGCGATCTCACCCAAAGTAGCTAACAGCCTGTTTGGCAAAGGCACTAACTTCATGTGGGAAACCCTGGCTGAAATCCCTGGTCTGAAGAAGATAAATGAGAGACTTGCAGCCAGGAAAGAATGGCCAAGTCTTTTAGCCACTGACTATTTTAGAGCTGGACTTCCCAAGAGGCAATTCCTTCTGGGAAAGAAACAGCATTGCATGATTAACAATATCGTTCAATGTTTTAGGACCCACTGTGAAACTTAGTAACTCCAAAACATTTTTCCTTTGCTCTCCCATTCAAAACCAAATGAAAATATTTTCACAGGAATCTTCCTCCACAATCCTAATTAATATTTCAGGGTTTTTTCTATAGCTCTCTACTAATTTTACAAAACAATAATATCAGTAAAAAAACCATGTACAACAAAAATGCATCCATGACCTCTTGATATGTATTAGTGTATATTAATAACTGCTCATATGCTAAATTTTACTGTGAGCTCTGAGATACCGAGCAAAAATATGCCAAAGAATATAGGTATTTCTTGTACTTGTAACTCCTACTGTGTACTCTCACATAGGGCAAGCAGAACTTGCCTCTAATTGCTTGCCTATGTGTAATCGCGACAGGTTTTAGCTACTCTTTTGTCCTTCTCTGCAGTACCTATGTGGTAATAAGATCTAGGTGACATGCATAAATTAGCTTGTACATTACGGTATCCTAATGCATGAAATTGTTGAAACTTACCATTTTTACCCTCTTTGTTATTCTGAAGTGGGAAACCAGTGTTCTTCTCACATATGTCTGGTTGGTTCTTCTGTGCTTTATATAACAATCAGGCTGGTTTCTTTAGTGCCTCGCTGAGGTGAGTGAATACACTGGGACATGACAGAATAAGGAGTAAGTCACGGGTTATGAGATTTGTGGGTTGATTCCAGCATCACCCACCCTCATCCCTCTGCCTTAGTGAGAGAGCATGTTTTCTTCCCTTGTGAAACAAAATCTGCTACTTTGGCTTGTACAACCTGAAGTATTGGAAATGTATTACAATATATTCAGTAATTAACCTCCGATGATAAAGCTTCAACTTCAGGTAGAAACTACTTACTATAAATAGTGTTTGGTGAGAGTATAAAATTGCTATGGTCAGATCAGCAAGGAAAGCCAAAAAAAGGCAAGAGCAAATTCAAGATACTATTTGAATTGTTTTTGTGGAGATTCCAGCATACTGGAACAGTATACTCCATATTTAAGCTTGACTTCTGTTTTGGACATGGAGCATTGCTTCAGTGGAGGCTCTAAGGGATGGAATATTACCATTCACCCATTGGCACTGAGAACTCTCCTTGTTCCTACGTTGTTTTCCCTCTCTCTTTGAAAATACTTGGAGAGCTTTAGTGGAAACAGTCCAAGAAAGAGACATCTAAATGTGGACATAGTTGAAACTGTGAGATGCAGATGGTAGGCCTACACCTCTTCTGTCATGAAATTAGGCTGGGACATCAGTATCCTAGAAAAAACATTCTGTGGAGCCTCATGACCATGATATAGCTTGTTTTAGATGGGAGTTGAAGAACAGGACTAGGTAGCAGGAAAGGACAGAAGAACACAGTATGCAGGCTTAAGAAAAACTCAGAAAAGTGTCAAGCAGTCATGGAGATTTGAAGGAAAGGCAAAAACTTTCACAGCACATTGTAAACCAGATCACAGGAAAGCTCCAATCTGTCTAATGCTAAGAAAGCCAGGAAAAAATCCTTGTGCCAAACATGCTAAACTGCAACATATAAGGCAATGTGGCATTGTGATGGGCTATTACGAGAGAACTTTTCCACATATAGCAGGATAGAAGGATGTTTAGCCAACTGCATAAATTTCATTTTCTTCATTATATGTCTTCTTATTTTTTGTTTAATTTTATTTTTTTAAAAAATTAATTCCCCCACATTCACGACTTCTGCAACTGTTTCTTCCCTGATATTGAAAAGTAATGTAGGAAACACATTATATATGCAAAGGAATAAGGCTAACATTAAACTTTCAACAAGGAAAACAGTTCCACTTCAATATTCTAAACCATATTATGTAGCAGACCACATACTTCAGCTCCATGGGAAAAAAACTGTGTAGTAGTTACTCCTTCTACATAACAGGGCTACCATATGCCCATAATTAGATATGGCCTTTTTATTTCTTATTTCATCAAATATAGAAATATGTGGCAATTTTGCAATAAACTTTTGCAATAAGAACATTTCACTTTGGAATGTGCAAACTAATCACCCCTTTTAGGTGGATCTTCTTGAAAATTATATGACAGCTTAAGTATTTTCCATACTTTCAGGCAGCAGCATTAAAGGTTTTTATTTTCTAAGTGTAAAAATCACACAAAAGAAGGGGAAAATAAAGACCTCATGAGGCAATGATTGTCAGGGAATATCCCCAGACACTTGAGTGAGACAATGACAAACAAGGGAGGCCAAAGTCCTAGTTTATGAATGACACGATGCCTTGAATGAGTAATACGTGTACAAGATAGCAGCCTCAGATATGGAGTTAGTAACTAAATTATGAAGGGGAGATAAAATTAGGAAATCCATCACGGGCCTGCAGAAGGTGTGGCAGTGCTCCAATAATTTGCTGACTTCTAAGGCAGATACATGTGGGTATTAGTGGCAGGAAGGTTTCATCCTAGGATCAGTAATCTTTCATTTATCAGTCAAAATATTGTCTGGTCTTGCTGTACTTGCTTATTAAGAACAGATCTGGGAAAAATTTTACTTCAAAATAATACAAAAAAATCTTCCCACACACCATCCTCCTTATCCAAAAAAGCCCATGGACTGTACAATAGTCAGAATAGATATTGGAAAGATAGTTCAGATACGGTGGTTGCCAAGAAAAAATCATAGCTCAACAATGTGACAAGCAAATGGCTGAATAAATAAGAGCCAGAGAAGAGTTTGGCAGAAGTAGAAAGCAGTGTGCAGGTAGCTATAATTCTAATGGCTTCACAACCTCTTGCTCATTGAAGAACATTCTATGGTCATAAAACTGTAGTATATGTTGTAAACCATTTTTTAGTAAGTTTTGTATATTTAAAGTCAGGTTGTGGGAAATACACACACCCAATAATTATGTAGAGCAGATGTAAAATGAGTGCTTATTTTATCCGAAGTGAGCAAAGCCGATATTTCACTGAGTATCTCTAGTTAACAGATAATGTCAATAGAATAGGATGTTATCACAGGATAATGGTCTCCTGCTGCTTGATAAGTGCTGAGTCGAAACCACAATGTTTATTTTCAAGGTAGGGGACATTGATCCTGTGACAGCTTTCTATTTCAATGACATTTTTGCTATTACATTAGACTGATGCACCTATGACCATGTTGTTTAATGGCGTTAGTTTAGTAAAGTGATGGCTGCTTACTGTGTGACTGTTCAGCACAGTAGCCACTGCTTGATTGGCTTCAAGAAAAGAACTTGTCTGATAAGTGAAAGGGTACAGATTTTTATTTTAAAAGGGGACTCTGCTCTTATGAAGGAAGGTCCTTGATTTTTTTGATCTTAATCTCTGTTATAGAAAAGATTGTTTACTTTGCAGGATTACCTTTTGATGTAATTCTCAGCAACACGAATTTCTTCTTGGGAAAAAAAAAAAAAAAAGACTAAGCATTGCTTTGCAAAACTTGATCCACTCAATACTTGAGCCTTTTAGCTGGGAGCTTTTCCCAGGTGAAAACTGGTAATTTGTTCTTTGGAGAAAAAACAAATAACAAAAATGCTTTCAGTACTGGAATTACTATTTTACTACTCTATAGTAGGCTATGTAACACATTAAAACCTGAGAGCAGATGAATTCCCTAGAGTAAAACAACCTTTTACTGTAAAACACTTTCAGTGCAAGCCATGGAGTAAAGTTCCAGTGTGTGCTCTCTCTTCTTTTTACATTCCTGAATATTTTAGTGTCATTACCAAAGCTGAACTTCTAATTTTTTGTACTTTGTTTCCCCTTGTAAGAGAAGGCAAAAGGAGACTTTTTTTCACTACACTGAATTTTAGGCCTTAGAAGATGTTTCATACCAGATGGGTTGTTTTGTATGGCTGAAAGACAAAGCCTAGTGAACAAACACCATTTAGCCTTCAGAAAAAAGCCCCAAACCAACCTTATTTGAGTAGCAGCTAAGGAAAGCCCTACTTAATTTTTGAAAATTGTCACTGCTTTAATGTGAGTAGCAGTGAAAACAAGAGTAGGAAGAGAAGAATAAAAGAATCTGATCCATATTCTCACTGGGGAAAAATGCTTTTCTGCAAATGTAATATCAACTATGCCCAGCAGTAGTCCTATGGATTTTAGTGGGTCAAAGTACTTTATTACACTGAAAGTCACAAGGAGTGTGACCCGATGACCTAGTGATAAAGCAGAGGACTTAATTATTTCTATTTTTTTGTCAGTGCAGTAATTTTACACTGTACATTTATGAAAATGTGGGAGGCACAGTGCATGCATTTGCAGATGTGTGGGAGAACACTAAGGAAAAGAAATTAGCTGGAACCTCCTCACACACAGTTGGGAAGCACAACATCACGGTACATTTTATGAAATTATGTTGTTTGGAAAACCATTCTGAAAATTTTAAGAGAGAGCAATGTAGAGGGGCACTGTAACAAGCAAATTTCAAACTACAGGTTTAGTATGGATATGTGCCAACTACAGTGTTTAATGGAAATCAAAAAACTTTTGATTCAAAACATGGAAGAATGTGCTTGGTGATTTTTCTTTCAATCCAGATTGAATATTGGAAAAAGACATTCTCATTCCCACATTTTTACTTGCTTTTCTCCTTGAAATCTTTAAAACAATGCAGAAAACACCTTGAAATCTGCAAAAAGATTGAGTTTGGTGTAACACAGAGATGAAGGCTGGCTTAGGTAATGTTCATACATAAATCATAAGCCAAATTTTCTACTGATAAAAGTTATTTTTTATTTATAGCAACTGATAATTTCTCTGTAAATTTTTTTTCTGTCATGTGATCCCTTTTTTCAGGTGTCAGTTGTGTTTTGTAGCTGTAGAAAGTCCACAGTTTCCTTTCAATGAAAAAGGCTTTTCAAGGACTGGACAATGGTTATCAAGGGCTATTTTATAACACATCAGAAGGACTAAAATTCTGGTTGGTTTGGCTTGAGCTGATGAAGATAATAACATGTGAATACTTCAATGTGAATAACTAGTTTCAGAGAAAAACAGACTTTTGAAAATTTTAAAAAGGAGCATGACCTGTATTTTGATACTTGTAGGCAGTCAGAGGATTATTTGAACTCTCCAATATTGCCAGAATATGTTAAGATTATCTCAGGTGACAGGTGGGTGTGTAGAGGCCTGATGAAACCACAACTATGAGATAGCAGTTCTGAAAATTGGATTTTAACTGGTTAGATAATATTTTATGGTGAAATGAGAAATTATTCTTAGCCTGCTGATGATACCAATACACATGGAAATCCTACAGAAAGGAAAAGGGGTATAAAAAAAAAAGTCTTGGTCTTGCTCATTAGATCACTTACATTTCTTCATACTATTAGATCTCATCAGTTTTCCCTTATGCCTCCTGTATGCATGGAGACACAGCTTGTCCAGGTCATATTGATCAAGTATCCTAGGAGTAAATGTAGGGAGAAGAGTTTCAATACCTGGGTCTGCTTAGAAGTTGTTAGAGGGGTTCTGGAGAGAGAGGGAGAAGGTCTTGTCTAGACTCTCTATAGCAAATAATTTCCACAAAGTTTCTCATGAAGTAAACAGGCCTTGTCTGTGTTTTGTAGAACAAAGAAATCACATGACAGTAAGAAAGTCTGTAACCGCCCAGCATTGATTCCTACTGTGACAAGCCACAAGACCAAGAAACTATTTCAGTTGTGAATGGAGAACAAAGTTTACACACAGGTAAAACACAGTGCCACCTGATGGCAGTGGTCAGAAACTGGAGCTCTTTCCATCCATTTCACATCCTTGGAATAAAAGTGTCAGTTGAAAGCAAAGCCAAGTCATTAGTACCTTGGACCATCCTGATTCCAGCTGAGTTGCACTACCCTTGGAACAAATTGTGAAGAATGTTGCAGTGTGCAGACACTCTGAGGTGTGCAATAAAATACACAACTTGTATGAAAATGTAAGAGAGAAACCACAGCAAACCAGAGCCTTACTCTAACCATGCAAAACCAAGGAGTGGGGTAAGGAACACTTTTAGCAACCATGAATATATGTGTGTGAGGTGGTTGAACCTGAGCAGAACTGTGAACTCTTAGACAATGAAATACTGAATAAAGAACTGTCCATCTAAGAAACAGTTTGCTTATCAAAGAGATGAATTAATTTACCACTGATAAAAATGACGTCAATCTAACAAGGTACCTGTCAAAACTATCTCTCTGTTCACTTCCTTATCTAGAATATGTGCCATAACCCTATAGATTAAAAAGACTTAAGAGAATCGTTGGAAATTAGCCTGATTTGTAACCACATGCTTTCATTTGCGTCCACTGCTATCAAGTGATTGACAGCATAACATAAATCAAAAATTTTTTTACTTATTAAAATAATATGAACTGCAAAAAGATTAAAGTCTCATTTACATAACCTGAGATGAAAGGAGGTGAAATATTATAATTATCTTTTCAAGCTAAATTTGCACTGCCATTTAAAATTAACCTATGCAAATGACAGGTTAAACCCCAGGAAAGCTCCAGCTCTGCTTGAAAAAAGTACAATCAATTTCCAATCATGAGTGTGTTTTTATGCTAGCCCTTCAATTAGTCACTTGAATCCATAAATATATGCCAAAATAATGAAAATTATTTTTATTATTGTTTTGTTCTTGGCTTTTAGCCCCCACAAAAGATACTGGTTGAGAAGTCTTCAATCTTATTGGCATGGAGTAGCACTCTAAATATTACATGACTTATCTATACAGTAATGTGATGTGTTGTTTAGGCCAAATGAAGACAGCACAATTATGTTCATAAGTAAGCTGAGAATCTATATTTTTTGTAGTCATAGGTATAAGGGATGCCTTTGGTAAGATTGGCATGAGCAACAAGTCAGTTTTTTAGACAGTTTTTTAAAGGATCCCACTCCTGTTAGGAATCGGAGAAGGAAGGAGATATATTTCTTTTTTGTTTTCCCAGCAGAATTACAAGTTCAAGAGCATACTAGTTCAGAACCTGCATTACGCTTTTGTTTATGCATAGTCTGAAAATATTTTCAGAAAAGAGATGAGAGTTTATATGTCCATATAATTCCTCCCTTGCACATGAGGATTTGGAATACAGATACAGACACAGCCAGTTTTCCTTAGTAAGCTGACCAGTCTGATCAGATGGATCCAAGAAAATTGAATATGTTACATGAGCTATTCACTTGACCTTAGTCATGTGCTCTCTAGGCAGATATTTCACACTTGGCAGTTGGAGGTCTCCTTAACCATGGCTAGCCTCAATTTTTTATTAAAGGCGAATAAAGAGATGGAAACTTCAGTGAATGCAGGCCAATGCCTAAATCAGTGCAGTAGGTTTTCATGGGAAGGAGAACTGACTGGGTCGGGAAGTTTCTTTGTATGTATGAAGTACTGTGCCTGAGACTTGTGGGACAGCAAATGATTTTCACTGCTTCTGCAGAGAAAGTGATCCTACAGGGGTTCTTTTCTCTCTTACTGGTAGCATTCATAGAAATTGTCAGTCTGGAACAGTTTCCCAGTTAGTAAGGGTTCATTTTCAACATTTGAGGTGGCTGGAATTTGAAAATCACGTAAACAGTCAGTTCTGTTTGACAGCCAGTCTGCAGGCAAAGGAACAATGGAGGCCTGGTTTATGATGGGTTTATGTGTTATGTCTCGTAGAACACCCTCCCATTCCACTGCAAGAACCACAAAATCAGCACTGAGATATCTCTGGATCTCTTCTGTGTTCCTGAAGACTATCCTCACACTGTTCCCAGTTTCTGCCATTCTCAACCTGCTTTCCAGTTTACTCACTGGGTGAGAAACAGTGTATGGCCTGTGGCCATTCTAGAGCACAACACATCCAAATTGACCAGATAGTGGACATGTACTGACCAGCCCAGCAGTGGCTGTCAAAGACTAAGTTTTTTCTGCCTTTTCTTCAGTGGAGAACTAATATGGTCTCTACCATCTTGTGAGAGACCATTTTTCACAAAAATCACATAGTAAGCTTTGAACTCTGACTGAGAAATGTGATAGGAATTAGTCAATGAGAGAGAGGAATGTCTGACATCCTGTGCAGTTGTGTCAGATATTGCCTTGCCAAATCAGACTATAAAATTAAGGGGAGGGGAAAGGAAAAGGAGAGAATTATTCAGAGAGTAATGAATGGAATATTTCTTGCTGAAATGAAAGACTCAAACATTTAATTTAGCTTGACACAAAAGGTTCCATTCACTGTGAAATCAAGCATTTTGTTCCAAGGTACTTGTGAGAAAATAAAGAAAATGAAAGACTAGAGTCAAAAGCTGACAGAGGAAAAGCTTTACCTTTGCAAAACAAGTTACCAGAACTATCTCTACAAAGCATTACAGATTTGAATTGTACTACATCTATACTTGGAAGGGGGATTAATTCCCATTTTTCACCTTGTTTTGGCTCTGCTCAACTATCCACACCTTTAAGGTATCTGAAATGCCTCTTCCTTTAGTTCCACTTTTGTAAGATGCTTTCACAGTCACAATGGGTGCGCATAGATATGCACGTCAGAGAGAAAGGTTTATAAACAGACTAAACCAGTGTCTGCAAACACAGAGAGGAAATGAGAATAATTCTACCCACCAGAAATACTGTGTCTAATACCCATGCTCTCCAGGAATGAATACACGGGGAGAGAACTTTATTCGGCGTGGTGTGCTGTTTAAGGTAATGTTGACCATCTGAGAATTTGAATCAGGTGCTGAGCATTTATGGACAAGCATTTCTCATTTAGGACTACAAACAACATAGTTGATTATTTCTGACACTCTGTTATCTAAAGTTTCTTCGCACTTCTGATCTTAAAACTTAGAAACAATCACCTGAGGCGTTATACTAGTGAGGTGTCATACTGATGTGTTGGTACTTTTGTATAAAGCATCTCGGGCCAGAGGTTACAGAGTTGCTTGTGGCTAGGTTTGAAGAGGTGGGAGGAATGCCCTTTGAATTTCTGCTTTAGCAGCCCTGAATGCTGAAATGATGCACTCTGACTTCAGGTCTTGGGAGGATCAGGTGAAACTTGCTTTCCTTAAGAAGCTAAAGATAAGGATGAAAAGATTTAGTGACTTGTATTCATTTGCCCATGGGAGGGGGCAAAGAAAGGGCAACTGCAGGTGTTAGCCTGAAACTCCCAGCTGTCCACCATAGAGAATAAGGAAATAATTGCTTCTCTGTACCATTACCCAGCAAGAAGGAAAGTCTCCTTAGAAGTTTTTGCTAAAGAGAGTCTTTGGCACATCACATGAAAGAATGCCCTGCTGAAAGTGGAGTTTGTGTGTCAAGCTGTCAATCACAGTTTTACTGTCATTTACTTAAGAACTTCTGTGATGTGTGCACACTTTTACTGTTTTCCTCTAGAAGGACAAATGACTCAACACAAAAAATATGTTTCTGAATATTTATTTTCCTAGGAGTTCTTCTATTCTAAACCCAATCTATTTTCTCCATCTTTACATGTTTTCTAATGAGTAAAGTGATCTACTTTCCAACAACACACACAGTGCAGCTGATGTCTAAGTGCTATTGTTGCAGACTCCTTGCAAACTTTGAGGTATTGGCATCATTTACACACGAGGCTGAGCTTTCAGAAGGAAGCAAGTCTCCAATTACACAGGAATAGATTTCTATCTCTAAAGAAATTAGAAAATCTGGAGAAATCTGGAGTACTTATTTCTGTCCTCATTGACTCTTACTAGCCCTTTGGTAAGGGCTTTCCTTCGAGAGTAATGTCAGTAAACTCCTTTAAGCCTTTACAATGTGTTTGCAAAGGACTAAACCTTGAGCAAATAATCAGAGTAAGGAAAAAAGATTCTTACCAAGGGATGCTGCAGGATATGTAACATTAACAAGTGCAAAAATTTTCCCCAAAGTGGGATAGCTTACTTGTCAGCATTGTCTGAACTTTGTGCATCGCAAAATTTTGTTTATGTCAGAGTTGGTTGTAAAGGGTAATAGTGAAACCACTGAAAACTGCTGACTGGCATGATGGTTTAATCACAATTTTTCTCCGTAATGGTTTGAAACACAGATTTTTTATTTAATATAAAAAAATACATATACTCCTTAGGAGTACTTTAGCACCAAATTTACTTACTCATAGCATAGAATTTTCATTCTGCAGTAAATTTTTTGCCTCGGGTTAATTTTTAAAGGTCTGCACTTTATTCTGTCTGTAGTCTGAAAAATTTAAATTCTGAATGTATCTACAAGAATGATCATAGACCATGAGCAGCAAAGGAGGAATACATTCTCTGGGTTATCACTTCAGCACTGTGTACACAATATGTCAGAGTCTGAAACTTTCAGATTAATTACTAGTCCTGGCAATGCTGTATGTGTTTTGTTGCCCTTCAAGCTTGCAATTAATATTCAGACAGTTGTGAAGGGAGGATAATTTGGTGATTTTCAGTTTATTCTTCCAGGGAATAAACAACAGAAGAGAATACATATTTCTCTTTTACTGCAGTTCAGAATCAGTTGATTAACTTGTGTCTGCAACTGTACACAATCAATGTCAGTTAGAGTACAACTTTATTAAAGTTTTCTTGAATTTACATAACTTTCAGCACCATTACATGCATAATTTATCATGACGATGCAGTATCGTTGTAGGGTATTTATAAGCTTTGTGCAGTGGGGCAGAATTTCAAACTTGGTCCTTCATTAAATTTTAATTCAATAACTTAGCTAAACTAGGTGAGCACTGATAGCAAGAGCACCAAGAGCTTTACCAGTCTTTAAATGAAAATGTTCTCTGTGTTCAGCGCCTCCGCAACCCTGCGGGACAAAGTTTAATGTGCTTATGAAAGTGTGTTTACCTTCAGCATGGTCACTAAGTTCTCCTTCCAAACATTTTTACCAATCTATGCTATGATGTTACAGCCAAATGGCTGCAGATTTTAATACAAAAAAAAAAAAAAAAAAAATTCCTTTGCTTGGAAAGGGAAGTGATGAGGAAAACCTGAGGTTTCTCTGCATTTCTCATTTTTTCACTTGAGGCCATTTCCTCTGGCCCTGTCACTGTTACCTGGGAGAGGAGACTGACCTCCTTTTAGGTAGTTGCGGAGTTGCAGGTGGCCTCTTTGAGGCTGTGAATTCAGCTTTTACTTTCTTTAGCTGTTCGAAAATTGGTGTCTACTTCCACAAATGCTCTGAATCCTGGAGCTGTACTTTCTGTATTGTTTGAGATTCTTTAGGAGGGTGCTTTTTGTTTTCTGTGTAGAAAAGATGATTGGTTGCCAGTGGTGCCTCAACATCAGTGAGGATAAGGGGTTCATTATTGACATCATTGGAAACTGTTAGAATAGGAGATAAATAACTGATTTTACAACCTTTGAAACAATAATTACGCAAAAGTCCATTTCTATTGATTTTTGTGTGTCCTAGACAAAGCCTGAAAGAATGAAAGATCTATTCCATTCTGTTACAGTCATACTTGCCGTTGGTCCCTGGAAGTACTCTTTTGGATTCAGTAGACTTCTTGATTTTGCAGAAATATGAATATTCTGTAGCCTGTGACTCTGTTCTCATTTACTAATATGCATAATTTCTCATACAAAATACTCCAACATCATGCAGAATGTTAAATACAAATAATGATATTCTGAAAGTGAAAGAAAATTGGAAAAAAAGAAAGAACCTCTCCCCTCACCACCCCCAAACCTCCTCCTTCTATGCCAGAAATAGAAACTGTGATGAGAAACGACATTGTGGCTTTGAGCCTTTCTTTGGGCTGCAGACAAAAAAGAACAAAGTTAACCTTGTTATATTTTTCCTTCCATAGTCTGAAGAAGGCCACATAGTTGAGATTTCACTTCTCATTTCTATTTCTAGGGTATATTTTGTCATCTTCCTTATAAACGAATGGATTTTATAGCTACATGTTGATCCAGCAGCTGGTTTGTTTTTTAAATTAAAATGTTATCTGTTTATTATTCAGATACAATTTTAAGCAGTTTTGCTCAGCATATTTGAATTCAAAATCCTATTAAAGATGCAATATCCCTCCACTACTTTGTCCCCCACTGCGCTGACATTCAGTTTCCCCATTTTAAATAGAAATATAATATTGTATATCTGTTCAGGCTGATGTAATTTCCAGCACTGAATTACCAGTCATTGGACTGCCTGTTCACCTTCCTATCACGGAAATTTTGTATTCGCACACATTTTTCTCCACATTTACAAAATGCATTATTGGTCTGGCTATCTTGCAATTGCTTTACAGCAGCACTTTCTTTTTAAATCTAGAAAACTTATCCCTTTGCTTCCTACCATCTGATGGAAGCAGTAAGAATTGCTGAGTTAAGATAAACACCCTCATTTTTGTGGTAGAGAGGAATGGGGATGAGAAGCAAAATGTTAATTTGTTTTAAAGTTAAAAGTACTGACCCATGCACTGAAGATAAGCATATCTAATTTTAAATCTTCCATATCTATTGTAATGTCTAATTGCATAGTTAAATGAGCTGTAAAAGCAGAAATGCCGCTGTAACCTCTAAACAATTTTACACAGTTCTAGAACATTTGAGATAACAGAAGAAAGCTTAAAGAATCTTTACTCCTCTGGTAATGCTAGTACTTCAGAGGACAGAGTTTATTGAACAGGAGAGGCTTTCTGCTTGAGCAGCACTTTCCCATTACTCTGGACACACGTTAGATTTAAGGAGGCAATTGAATGCATCATGTGGGCTATGAACACTCTAAAAAGGTCCAAAAACATTAGTAGATGTGTCACTCAGTACTCAGTTCTTATCTTGGATTGATGTAATGCTGGAATAACTTGATTGAATTCAGTAACTTTATTCTAAATTAACATAATTGCTATCATAATTATTTAGCCTACAGAAGCATCTGGAGCCCCTAACTAGGTCAGGGCACAATTTTGGTAGGCTTTCTGCATTACACATGCACATAAACAGATTAATATGTCAGAGAACTTTATATATAGACTGTTTTTATCTGAATACTTTGCTTGGGGCAAAATGAAACAATGGGGAGGTGAATTCTTTAGTCTGAGTGCTAGCCTCTGTGACCGACTTCACTAAAAGTTCCACAGACTTTCTGTGCCTCTGTTCTCTTTCTAGAAAATGCTGACGATAGTGTTTCTCTTGTTTTATGAGAATAATTGCATTTAAAATTGTGAAGTGCTCAGGCACCATGGTAATGGGGAGATGCATAAGCGTTGTGGATAGACAAGGTAATCTACATCCAATCGTTCATGCTTTATAGCCCTTAATGACAGACATTTCAGGAGAGTTGCTTGTATCCTGAAGATGAGATGTACAAGAATATAAGATTTTTGACTACCGAGGGGTAAAAAGGAAAATACCAAGTAGTTGGAAAATAACACTCTTACTACAGACTCTAAAAGAGTGCAAGTTTACTAACAGCAATGATTGTTTCTAAGGTTAAATGATATCGCAATACTGTCTTTAAAAGGTGGGAATTACATACACATCGTATAGCACAGCTTGCGTTTCTGGTAAATGTAAGGCATGACTTTTTGTTTCTACTCAGAAGTTTGAGTCTAACGATGCTTAGGCAATAAAAAAACTTCTTGAAAAGAATATTATGTATTGTTCCTTATCTCTGCCCTGCCTGAATTGTCATTAGTTTGTTGTGCCTAGCAAACAGAAAGTACTAGGACAGGAGCTGAGTGGCTGTTGCATCAAATTAATTTGGGATTCTGAAGCATCTTAATGTTCTTAAGGTGACCAGCTTCAGTGAAGCTAGGATATAATTTCAAGACATTCAAAGTTGACCTGATTAAACCTTCTTTTTATTTCCCAAATTATCAAGCATGACAGGCATTTTCAGAGAGCACTTCCCAGGTTTTATGCTTCCAGGACCTGCAAGTTTTTACTAGAAAGGAAAACGAGTCATGTAGAGGGAATTCCTTTACCCCTTTTTTCAGCAAGAAAAGAGTGAAGAGTTTAGACTGACTCTTCTGATAACACATCCTAGTACTCTGCAAGTTAGTGACACTTATGAGACCAGTCACCACAGCAACCAAATACACTGTGATCTTTCTTCTGACAGCTTTGTGAAGTACAAAAGTCTTTATTTGCTTTTTAGTGATACAGAATCCAGACTTAGAACAAGTTCTTTACCAACTTTCTGTAGCAGTGCTGTCCCATGAGTGATCTGGGCCCCAGACAGGCAGAAACCTTCTGGTAACTCAGAGAATGGAATTTGTGTTCTTCCAAGTTTTCCAATAGTGCCTCTTCACTGAGTTTTTTTTTTTGTCTGCAGGCTCTTCAGAAAGCTTAAGTTAAGCTTGGAATGGTCCAGTCCTGTCCTAGAAATGATGGAATTACTGGAACACGATCATGCAGCAAAAGGACTGACCAAAGTATTTTGTGTCTAGATACCTGAGTCTAGATACACTTTTTAAAGAACAGCTTTAACATTACTGTGAACACATAACTTTTTTTTTTTTTTTTAAATTTCTGGCTTGTTCTGAATTCAATGGCAAAACCTGAAAGTGTACTGGTGAGGTCAGGATAGCAAAGTCTTCTGGATGCTTGGTTTCAGTTTCTCTTTAATTTCCTATAAAAGACCTATTTTTAGGTCTTTATCAGTATGTGATCAGTCTGTATTTTAAATGCTTCAATACTTTCTCTGTATCACCTTAGAAAGTGTAGTTTGATGGAGATAACTCTTAGGATTTTCCAGCCAGGACAGGCTTGCATGGCTTGTGCATTCTTGATGCAGTGGTGGTTGTTTCTTTCTTAAGTTTTGTATCATGACCTAGATGTCTGTGACTGGAATTTCATAGAAAAATATGTGACTAATACTGTGTCTCAGTATTATATAATCAAAAGTAATGCCTTCTTGAAATACTTGTGTCTTTGAGGATATTCCCTTCTGAGAAAACAAAATGCTTTGGCTGTGAATTTCCAAGTATCATGAGTTTCAAGGGAAAGATTCATTTTAGGAAGCCATATGGTAAAAGATTAATGGATTATTTGCTTCAAGAACAGTGAAAAGAAATGTAGGACTTTGCTTTTAAATTTATCAGAAACCTAACTATATAATTGAGTTCAAGTGTGAAACTGTCTTAACTGGGATTGTTTGACACTTGATTTCTCAAATGAGGGAGACTTTTGCAGCTGATCTACAGAAGACCAAAGCATTGGCTTACTGTGCCATATAAAGTGAGAACAAATGTTTTTGCATTGTGTCAAGCTGTTTGTGTCACCAGTTTTATTTACGCCACTGTTAATAACGTACAGTTATTGTAGTTAGCCAGTGTTGGAAAGGATAAAATTAATGCTATTAATTCAGCTACAAGGTTTGTGGATCTGTGAGCAACTGAGCAGCATAACTAGGGGTCACTACCTGGATTAATGATGCTTCATGTCTTGGATTGATCATATCTAAATGTTAATCAATTCCAAGCAAATGCCTGATGTCGGTTCTTTAATTTTTTTCAATTTGTTATTTGTCAGTAATATGAAATCAAACCAAAGATATTAAGCTCCCATGTCAATTAAAATGCTGTTGCTATGATAATTAGAATCTGCTTTTTCTGATGACAAATTTAATAAGAAATATCTATAATAGTTTTTACACAAATATGGCAATTTCTTCTAGATCAGTTAAAGTAACTCTGCATTTTTTGTTTATTTTTACTAACAGATAGCATCCAAAGGCTTCGGTTATCATCTTATATGACTGGCAAGGAAACTGGAATGAGTGACATAGAGGACAAAGTGATTTACCTACTGATATAGAAGAATTTCAAGACTGAACAAGAGGATGGCAATGTCAACTAAAGGTGCCTTTCGAGTCAATAGAAAGTTAAATTTTTACATAAATTCCCACTGAAAATGCTTTCTGTGCATTCACTAAAACAACTGCATTTTTGATATTGAATGAGAATTGTTACAGACCAAGCACTCCTTTTGTGTGTGATGCTTATTGGAAAAGGAAGATTGATTTGCCTTTCTCAATGTCTTTACATTAAAATTATTTTTTTTCCCCGATCTCTTTTCTGGCACTAAAATTTTGCCTGGTCTTGATCAAAGCATTTAACTCCTACATGCCTGGATCATAGCTTTCCAATCATTCTTGAAGACAGAAAATTTTTATCTGAAATATGAGAGTTTACAGGGTGACCATATGCCCCTTCATTGCGGTATGAATTATATAAGTGACTTTTATACTACTGATTATCTTCCAGCTGATGTCAATGACACACAGTGTGCTCACAGAATTTATATGTAAGGGTAACACCAAAGGATATAGTAAAAGGCTTGAATCATACATTTACAGGAAAGCACTGCTTTTCCCTTTTCTCTAAGTGACTACAGCAACATCCCTTTCCAGTCTCTGGTCTTCACTGAGTATCTGTTTATAAATACTGATGTGAGCAGGGACGAGCAACACCGTAGGATAAAGGTTTTATATCTGAGCCATAGAATTCAGAGACAGAGAAGATCTATTTCATGCTGTAGTTCTTCTTCCCTTTCTGGATAATTTCTGCCTAAATATATTTTTCTTTCACTGCTTTCAGAGCACGTCCACCAAAACAGTATACAAACACATGAACTGTAGCATGATAGAGAATTAACATTTTATTATAGAGAGCTCTGGGTGCTTATGACAGCAGAGTGAGAAGTTAACACTCACAGTCCTAATGAGGACTGTGAGTGTTTTACTGGTAAGATTGTAGTGATGACACCTGCTTCTTGCATAAAGTAAGATTTTTCTTCTGGTTGTTTGAATGAAGCTGCTTACTTTTATTACCTGTTTATTTCTGAGATTTGGCTCTCCTGAGAAGGACATATTCTTTTGTATATGAGAGATTGCTGAAAGGAAAGACAATCTATCACTACATTACTTTTCTGCACTTTTCTTTAGCTTCTGTGGTTCTAATAAGCTACTAGAATGAAGTCATAATGACAGTAGCCATACAGTATGTTGGGTTTGCTTCCATTATGGCATATCTGGTTTCAGTTATCCAAAGCTGCTAGTGAACGCAATGTGCTCCTGATCAAAAATAGATTTTTGTCAGTAGACTCAGTAGCAAAAATGACAAGTTTGGCTTGGTAGTTATTAAACTCCCACAGATTTCTTGTCCTCTAACTTCATTGTATTGTAACTACAATTTCCACAAATTTAATTGCAGGAAGAAATTGTACAGAGGTGATCCCAGACAAGAGAATGGTTTCTGGAATGCAGAAAATTTAGTGAAATAGGCAGAAAGGACTTTGTCACAAGTTTTCATTTTTTTTAAAAGGGGAAGAGGTAGGGGAGGCTGGATTTGTGCTACTTTTTTATTTTCGTGGTTAGTTCAATCTCCACTGATTCTAATCTTTTGACTTCAGCTGCTTCTTCATAAAGCAAAAGATTTTACCCTGCCATTTGAATACCACTCTGGGGTCTTCCCCTGCTCTGTGCCCCTCTTCCCTCCCACCCCCAAAAAAATGTCACTGTAAAAAGACTATCTCTGAATTTGGACATGTGCCATTTTTCCCCACACAATGATTTTAGAAACTTTATTAAAATAATTTGTAAAAGGCAACTGATACAATTCTTTTGACTCTGAGAGTGGATTTTGCGCTTATTATTTTAACATTTTAACTTCTAAGGCATACTTCTAATTATCATACTAGGGCATGTTACAGAGTTCAGTGACCAGAAGCATCAAGAAGTAATTAAAAAAAAATCTCAAATGATATCTAATTAAAAACTGTTCCAGGCAGAATAAATTAAACTTAGCCTTAAAGTTGCTTACTGCATCCATCTTCCTGATGTCTGAAGGAGCTGAGTTGCAAAGGTGAATCATATAATGGTAAAAAGCCCTTGCAGTAGCTAACTTCAGAAATGGAGTAATCAACAATCAACTGGAATCACAGAATAATCAGGAGTGGTAAATTACAACATCAAATCTCTTGAATTGGCAAGAAACATTTTTAAAAAAAGGTTTTATTGGCTACCAAATGCAGACCTATAAGACCGCTAGATATTTTTGTGGATGATGATGGTGGTGTAATGACATTAATCAGATCCTTGGGTGGAAGCCAGTATAAGGTATTAAGAGGACAACTAATATACTGGTGTACTGGTTTAGTATGATAATCTGGTCAAGCTGTTTTGTCATATGGCATCCTGATATGACTTCCAGTTTTTCTGCTGGAAAATCTGTTGACCTCTCTTCCCTTCATCCCGACCCACCCCACTTCCCAATTCTTTTTGGCTGCTTCCCCACTCTTACTGTAAGGCTCAAGGTACATGTGCGTTAAATAGAGACACATTATAAAAGGCTATCAATCTAAATTCTCATCCATTCCTGCAGCAATATTTTGTGTCTGTAAAACTAGTGAAAAGTATGAGTGGAAATCCAGTTCAGAGTCACAAAGCTTAAATCTGCAATGTAGAATTTAGTGACAATGACAAAAAAACCCCAAAGCTAGCTGGCTTGGCCAAATTAATACCCACTAAGTTAGCTGTTTAAAGAAGCAGTGGCTTTGTTGTCTGCAGTGTTTGGTAAGAAGTACTTCATAATATTAGTAGTGTTTATACCTGCATCAATTATGTATGTGCAAGGAGAGTATCTGGAACCTGCCATTTTCCGTTCTTCACAAAAGAATTCTTAATTATTTAAAAATACTTACACATTACAGTTACTAAACATAATCCATCTCCCTTTCTAAACAGCATTAATTTAATAGTTATTGTATAGATACAATGAATAAGAATTGATTAAGCTCTGAATAGATAGAAAATAATAATAAAATATATTTTATTCAACAAATGGCTCACTATCAAGAAATACGTCTACTGGTGTGTCCAAGAATGGTCATCTGTGACTTCATATGCTGCAGAATATGAATTGTACTATAATTTTAAAATTTTATTTTATCATTCTTTAGTGAACACTTCTAGGATGCTGCTGCTTAATTAATTGCTCCAGCAAATGCCCTGTTACTTAAGTACTATGGCCAAGAGCATTATGCCGACTTCAGGAGCCTGGAGACAAAAAAATAAGTCTAGTAGCAAAGCCCACTGCACTGAAAACATATAAATTAAAAAGATTAGAACTGACTGCTCTGGGCAGTGTAGAGTAATGATTTTTAGGCCAACACAAGATTCCAGATGCTCCAGGAAAATCCCATGATGAGCAATGTCAACTGATGTCAAATGCTACCGAAAGATCTAAGATAATAAATGCAGCAATGCAGTTGGTGTTGAAAGCAGGTGGTTAGCCATGTTCCACAGGGCAATCTCTATGCTGTGAAAATCCTAAAATCAGAAGGAAATACGCTTTTAGGAAACCGAAACCCACTGCTGAAATATTATTTTTCTCTAAGTGCCTCTGAAAATATTTTTTCCAGTATTGAAGGAAAAAGAAATGCCCTTGTAACAGAAATGTATATATTAAATTTAGCACCATATAAATACAGACTGAATTATAAACCAGCAATTAAAATGTAGACAGGTTTTCATGATATAAAAAACTGTCTTTCTAATAATAATCATTATATGTACTAGTGTGTGTATCAGGTTTGCTGATTTTTCAAAGGACAAATTATCATTAAGAAGGTATGGAATATGTGATTAAGGAGAACTCGTTATAAAATTGATGAAAACAAAAGAAGTTAAGAACACGAAAGTTTAACTACGAATTTTAAGTTATGTTGTATCCATTATATGAAGTGAATGAAGCATGTTTGGATGAGTTTGAGTAGATTCAACACAACATTCAAGCTACAGTTTATTTTGATTAACAAAAAACCCGAAATGCAGACTAGATGCCAGACCTCATTAGTAACATTTGCATAGTGGAAACCACGCAGATAAAGATGACTCCAAGAAGTTGTGCTTATCATGTATCATCAAACTACAAACAAAAAATATCCAAGCAATAATCAACCAAAGCATAAACTGTGGTACAGAGTAAAATACATGTAAAGTAAAATGAGCCAATGCAATGGATACGGGGAAAAAAAAAGGCAGAATCTAACAGTTTTGCCTTCCGTTTAATGGGCTGATGGGATTTGGTTTGTTCATGAGAAGAATATGTCACGATCCCGTTCCAGTCTGGTGTTTGGTTTTTGTTTGTTTGTTTGTTTGTTTTTGTTTTTTGTTTGTTTGGTTGGTTGTTTTTTTTTTTGTTTTTTGTTTGTTTGGTGTCTTTTTGTTTTCTTAATTGGCAGGAGATTTGTTACTATAGCTTTGAGGATATGTGCTATTGTATAACTATACATTAAGGAGTGGAGAATAAATTTTTTTCTTATTCATTTTAAGTGACTTAATAGATATAGGACATCTGAACTGTGGGCGTGGTGTGCAGGAATGACCGGGGCAGGCACAGTAAAGCTTCTTAGGATATGGTCAGATCTCCTGGGAGACATCAGGCAAAGCATCATCAGCTGGCTGAGGGAGGGGATTGTCCTGCTCTGCTCTGCACAGGCGCGGCCTCACCTTGAATCTTGTGTGCAGTTTTGGGCACCTCAATATAAGATATTAATCTCTTAGAGAGTGTCCAAAGGAGGGCAACGAAGATGGTGAAGGGCCTTGAGGGGAAGCCGTATGAGGAGTGGCTGAGGTCACTTGGTGTGTTCAGCCTGGAAAAGAGGAGACTGAGGGGAGACCTCAGTGCAGTTACAACTTCCTCATGAGGGGAAGAGGAGGGGTGGTGACCAGTGACAGGACCTGAGGGATTGGCCTGCAGTTGTGTCAGGGGAGGTTTAGGTTGGATATTAGAAAAATGTTCTTCACCCAGAGGATGGTTGGGCACTGGGACAGGCTCCCCAGGGAAGTGGTCAGATCACTGTCTGACAGAGTTCAAGAAGCATTTGAATGATACCCTTGGGCACATGTAACTCTTGGGGATGGTCCTGTGCAGGTCCTTTTGTGTCCCTTTCAACTCAGCATATTGTGATTTTGTGATCTAGAAGACTGATGGTACAGCTAACCAGTTAAACCATTGCATTTTACCTTTTTCCAGTGGTCCAGAGATTTTATTCTTAACACACAGCTTGGTGGTAAACCAACTGTTAATAAAATCTGTGGAAAAGTTTTATGACTCTCATTCATTGGCCCTGGGTCTTACCTATTGAGCATGAAAAACAGTTTCTCCTACATCCTCTAATATTATTCCTACATAATTCTTAAAATTTCTTTTTATATATAGAGCAACCAGCTAATCAGAATACACTTTTTAAAAAACAGTGGATGAAAAAAAAAAAAATCTTGTCTCAGCCAGAATCTGAATCAAGCTGTGAGTCAGTTTGCTCACCCTACCCAGGATCTGGCTCTTTAAGAAGGTTCTGTAAACTAATCTGCTACATTTTTAGATTGGTCCTTTGTGTTATATTTTGGTTATCTCTCAAATACCACTTTATTAGACAGTTTTGCTAATTACTTTTCTGTAATTGGGAACTGCTGGCTAAGAAAAAAAGAATTGTCATATCTTGAGATATGGTATCCAGGGAGGTCCATATCATTCTTATAGGATTATATGAAGAGTGGATTAATTGAATGAGTCTCTATTCTTATTACAATCTCTCCTTATTAGAATGGATTAATTTATCACATTTTCTCTCCTGTTCACAGTCTTTGACATGAGAATGAATTATCACACTTTTTCATTGGTGTTTTTCCAGCTGGCTGAAGATTTCCTTGCTTTTCAGCCTGTTCAGAAAAGAAAGGAATATTAGTAACTTGTTGTAATGAACTTGTATGTGTTGGATGATGGAGGGATGTGGGGACTTCTGTTTTACTTACGGGACTGCAGTGAGAACTCTGTTCCAGACGATGCTGAGCACCTGGCAGGTTTCTGTTAGTGCGATTCAAGGAAAGGTGTAGAGGGGAGTGTAATTGAGTGCAGCCTCCTTGTAGTGCCATTTTTACTGTGGTGGATTTCTTTACAGTCATATTCTTAATTTTGTCTCATGGGAAACAGCTGAAACATGAGCAACTGATGGTTGTCTACTGACTGTTGTCTTTCAATATCTTCGTACTTACAGTAACATACTTCATAGGATCATGGCTTTCAAGTCCATGCGCAGTATGGCAGGTGTGCTATACTGAGGTCATGCAGTCATCTTTCTTAATTGTGAAACCTAATTTTCCTTCTGAAATGAAGATGCCATGATGGAAAAGCACCATACACATTAAGTATATCTATTCAGTATTTTAAAGTGTGGATCAAGTATGACCTTATTAGACCCAGCTCTGATGAATTTTTGGTGAAAAACACTGAGATTTGTGATAGAATCACAGCATCATTAGAGTTGGAAAAGACCTCTAAGATCATTGAGTCCAACCATTAACCTAACATTGCCAGGTCTACCACTAAACCATGTCCCTAAGCACCATATCTCCATGGTTTTTTTAAGACATCGAGGGACGATGACTTCACCACTTCCCTGTTCCCTTCCACTTCCAGCCTCTTCTAATGATTGAAAACCCTTTCAGTTTTCTCTTTCCAAACATCTAATCTAAACCTCCCCACAGGTTGAAGCTGTTTCCTCTCATCCTGTTGCTGGTTGCCAGGGAGAAGGGGATGACCCCCCCCTTGCTACAACCTCCTTTCAGGTAGTTGGAAGTGGTGATAAGGTCTCCCTGAGTCTCTTTTTCTCCAGGTTAAACAGCCCAGCTCCCTCAGCTGCTCCTCATATGACTTTATACCCTTCACCAGCTTTGTTGCCCTTCTCTGGACTTGCTTCTGCTCTGGAGTGTCTTTCTTGAAGTGAGGGGCCAAGAACTGGACACAGTGCTGGAGGTGTGGCCTCACCAGTGCTGAGTACAGAGGGACAATAATTTCCCTTGTCCTGCTGGCCACACTATTTCTGATAAGATCCAGGATGCCTTGGCCTTGGCCACCACCTGAGCACACTACTGGCTCATGTTCAGCCATCAGTTGACCAGCACCCTCAGGTCCTTTTCCACCTGGCAGCTTTCCAGCCACTCTTCCTCCCAGCAACATGGGGATGTAGTGACCCAAGAGCAGGAGAGGGCACTTGTCCATATTGAACCTCATACCATTTGCCTTAGCCCATCAATCCACCCTGTCCAGAGCCCTCTGCAGAGCACTCTTACCCTCCAACAGACCAACACTCCCACCAGCTTGGTGTCATCTGCTTGCTGAGGGTGCACCCAATCTCCTTATCCAGATCACTGATAATCACCCATCAGATCATCTGATTATCCATCAGATAAAGATGTTATGCAGGACTGGTCACAACACTGAGTCCTGGGGAGCACCACTGGCTGCCTACTGGATGTAACTCCATTCATCACCACTCTCTGGGTCCATCCATCCCTCCATTGTTTTTAACCCAGTGAATGGTACATCCAGCGAGAAGCCAGTTTCTCCAGCAGAACAATGCAGGAGAAAGCATCAAAGGCTTTACTAAAGGCCAGGTAGATAATATACACAGCCTTTTCCTCATCCACTAAGCAGCATCATAGAAGGCAATCAGGTTAGTCAAACAGGACCTACCTTTCACAAACCCATTTTGGCTGGGTTGTCCTGCACGTGCTCTGTAATGGCACGCGGGATGATCTGTTCCCTCACCTTCCCTGGCACTGGGACCTGTAGATCCCTGGAGGTGCCGTAGTAACAGTACCTATAGGCATTACTGTAGCTTGAATGAGACCAGGAAAGACAAAGATGCAGCTACATCTGACCACTTCCTTTAGTACAAAGGCTGATATGCATTCAGTGATTTGATACTGAAGAATCAAGGCAAGAAGACTCCTTCCAAGAAGGGCTAAGTGTTAACACCTAAAGTGTATAAATGCAGCTTCGGAGTTGTTCTGTGACCCCACAGAGACCCTGTTGACTGATTTGCTTTTAGGCCTGCAGTCTGAAAAGCAGTATAGCTACAAAATTGAACAAGCTAGAACCATGAAGAAAATGTTAATGCCATCCTGTTTTGTGGTATCAAAAAATTAGTATTTGATCCTGTGTGTTTTTTTCCGCAAGCAGAACTAATATGGAGATCATATTTTTCTTGAATGGTTCAATGGCTGCAACTTCAGTAGAATGAGTGTAGTTCAGGCACTGCAAAGGCACTAAAGACTCTCTAATATGTAGACCTGGATTCTGTATTCCAATTTAACCATGGAGGGATTTCTACTCCAAAATAGGTCGCATGGGTAATTTTCTCTACTCTTTCCTCTTACGTTGGTTTATATATTTTGTATGCTTCAGAGGTGGTAAGTCACATCTCATGCACAGCCATGCACCATCCTATATATTATTTTTGGTTTGTATACAAAGCAGTAGAGGAAGACTAATTTCCTTCTTATTTCAGCTAGTTATTAGTTTGTACTATAAATGTGAGGCATGGTGACCTTCGTAATTTATTTCATCTTACCAAGATATTTCTTTAGTAGTATCTTATAGGACTGAGGAAGTTATGGTAATTACATGGTGCATAAAATCTATTCTCTATACACATAAAATTTACTCAGTTTTAATTTCATACCGTGTCTCCCTATGCTTGTATTACAAAACCATAGAATGGAAATGGTCTTCAGAATACGATTATATGCATACTGCAGATGATGTCTAAGTTAAGTGCCTTCCACACAAACAAAAAAATGGTAATTTTTTGAATGACTGTTAAGGAGACCTTCTAAACTTTTCCTTGTTTTCTTTTTTTGGCCTTTAAAAATTATCTTCCTTTTGTTGTATTTTCTAACTCAATTTTAACTCTTTTTTTCAATGAGATGGCCAGTCAAAGGGGGTGAGGCTGGTCCAAAGGTATTTGTCCCACTCTACTCTGCACTGGGACAGTCTCACCTTGAACATCATGTGCAGTTTTGTTGACTGCAATCTAAAAAGGACATTAAACTATTAGCAAACATCCAGAGGATGGCCATGAGGATGGTGAAGAGTCTGGAGGTGAAACTTTATGAGGAACAACTGAGGCCACTTGGTCTGTTCAGCCTGGAGAAGAGGAGGCTGAGGGGAGACCTCAGTGCAGTTACAACTTCCCTGTGAGGGGAAGAGGAGGGGCAGGCACTGATCTCTTCTCTTTGGTGACCAGTGACAGAACGTGAAGAAACAAGTCAGAGGGGGTTTAAATGAGATATCAGGAAAAGGTTTTTCACCCAGAGGGTCGTTGGGAACTGGAACAGGCTCCTCATGGAAGTGGTCACAGCATCAAACCTGTCTGGGTTCAAGAAGCATTTGGACAATACTCTTGGGTACCTGATATGATCCTTGGAGTGTTCTGCACTTGGGAGACCCAGGAGTTGGACCTGGTGATCCTGATGGGTTCCTTCTAACTCAGGATACTGTGGGATTCTGTGAATTAGCCTTGTATAATATCATCCTCCTGAAAACACACTCCTGGATACTTGACTGAGGATATCCCAGTGTCTAGGAACTCGCTAGGCCCTATGATGCTTAAATTCCTAAAATGATTTCTTTAACTCCTTTTTGCAACGTTTAGAGTGGGAGAGAAAAGCTTAGAAACCAAACATTACACCCAAATATATTGACTGCTTAATTGTGTTCACATATTAAATGGCTGATAGGAATTATGGTTATGGTGCCATAAAAATGCTCATTATTTCCTGTTAAGGGCTTTCAAGTGGTATAATTTCCGGATCTTGGCCCAGAAGTTTGGAACTGTAGAAGCAACGGCTGTGCCTCCAATGACACTTCACTAATTGTTTTGGCATGTAACATTAATTACATTCTGTTCAGGAATTCTCTTCTCCTGATTGAAGTACACTTTGTGTGTGTGATGTATGTTGTTACATGCCCTATCTGGCAGAACAGTAGGGGCTCTTAATAGTGTGCCCTTTTTAACTTGAATAGTTTCTCTGAGATGAAGGGAGTTGTAGTTTTGTTTTAATTGAGGACCTACAGAAGCATACTGAGTTGTATTGTTTAATTTTCCTTTAGGAGAGACTGGTGATACTGAGATACAATTAGGTGGAAACAAGAATGGTTAATTTCCATTCTTTCTCTTTATATGGCCTTTTAGAAATAGAGGCCATAAAATCTCGAGACTTTCTGAACCAAACCTTTTTGAACCAGTGTTCTAGTTGTCTTGGCTTGTATAATCAAATCAGGAAATCAGGTATAAAATCTGATTTTGTCCTTGTTATTAAAGACAATGGATAACTTTACATCAGAAAAAATCCAAAAGGGTCATATATTTTTTCATTTATTTTAATGTCTTTATTAAACCTTCAGTTCAATACACAGGTAATTTCTTTCTCACAGTTTGCTTTTTAAAGTCCATAAGGATATCTTTTTCCGTATGCATCTCCTACTAATTTTACTGACACATTTTGCAAGGAAATTTGTTGCTATAGAGATATTTTCATGGGAATCATTACTGCAGTGAAGAACAAAAGAGAAAAAGTAGCTTGTAAGTCCCTTGAAAAGCACTTGATATACTGACTGATTCCAGAAAAAGTTCCAATATTTGTTTCTCAGCACTAGATCAGTTTTGACAGTGTCACTTGGAAGCCTATCTTTCAGCAAGAACCCAGGATCTGTCAGTAGTATCTGTATATAAATGGCAAATCATTTCAGTCTGCCAGCTGTTTAGAAATTGTCTGACCAAGCAGAAAAATATTAAGCCAACTCCTGTTATAGACTAATGCTTAGCTGAGGTTATGGGCCCTTAGGAAGATGAGGAATGAGTCTCTCCTCTGATTTGAACTCTGTGCTTTTTATTATTATTCAATGATTTTCATCTTTTTAGTTCAAACAAATAACACTGTGCAGTTTGGGTCTGTTGACCCTAATCTAGAAATCAAGCTACTGTTAGCAGACGTCTGTATGATGCTGTACCAATTAAAATTAGGAGAGTAAATTCCAGTCTGCATACAAACAGCAATTTGCATAGCTCTTCAAAGAGAGGAACTCAGATGTTTCGGGAACTCAGTGCCATTAATCCTTGAGGCAACTGGGAAAGGATCAGAAAGGTTTGAAAGGCAATAGCAGCTTTAATTTCATTTCTCTGTAGTAAATGTGGATTGATGCTGCAACTTTAGTTATATACCAAATACCTGTGATTTCTCTGAAGTTAGCCAACTATTGACATAATTATTTTGCTTCCAGCTATGGTGTTCAGAGATGTGTGTGATGATTATGGCAATTGGAAAGCAGACAAAGTTGAGAAATAAAACAAATATTTGCAGCTACTGAGTGATAGCATGATTAAAATAGTAGTTTGCCAAAGTGAAGAAAAACAACTAAAAAATCCCTGTTAATATTGACTCCAGCGCACAGAGAAGGGAGAGAAATGAATAGGAGGGAAAATGTGAAGTAAAAAATTAGCCTAAAGAATCTAGAATGGCAGCACCTTGTGCCAGCAGGTTCTCATCTGGCAGAGTATTCAAGCCATTCTCCAAGCAAGGGCTGAGAAACCTTTCGTGCACTCTGGCAACCACTTGCAACAGCAACAGTGGTACAAACATATGGGGGATGATCTGTGGCGCATGTACGCATTTTATTGTGCAGTATCTCAAACCATTGAACTGGGCTATAAGAGAATCCTTTAGTGGTTCACATTTATTTTTAAGTTAAAAATTCTCCATCCTTTTGAACTTCAAACTTTCAGACTTTTAACATGTATGGAGAGTCTAAATCAATGAACTCCATCACACAGCCATTTAGGTACTTCTACAGTGTAGAGTCTGTTATTTGGTGGGTTTTGGAATTTTTCTTTCTTCTTTTTTTTCACATGTTGTTATGTCAGCATCAAATTCATTATGAGGATGAAATTCAACACTTAATCGGGTCTGTGTTTTTACCATAGAAATTTTCAAATAGTTCTCAAGTGAAATCTAAATTGTGTGTTATTATTTGTGACTATCCAGTGCAATGGACATATTTTCCTTACAGGACAATTGACTCTGTGATGACAATGACCTGTTAATAATTTGGAGTCTACAGAAAAATAGTGTAGCTGTGATCTTATCTCAGGCCTGCAAGTCCTGAACTTGGAATATTTTTCTAGAGGAAGGAGACCCTGGAGCTATTTGTCTTTGTTTCTCTTTACCTCAATTCTCTTATCTGTGAAATAGTAATAACACTTGCTGTGTGATTGGAAGGTCTGCCTCATTAATGTCAATGACTGCCAAATATTAGGCTGGAAAAAAATGGTGCATGAATGTTGCAGTTTACTGTGTTAGAGATTACATGTAGCTATTTACATAGAATGACATGGCTTCATATTCTGAAATAATTTTCTATAAATAACCATAAGAACATAATGTTCAACAGGAGATGCTTATGGTTTGGACAGTTAGAAATATTAGAATCTGAAACAAATGAAAGAATCATCTACAGATGAGCTTTTTTATTAGTAGTAATGAATAAATATATTTAAAAGACATTTCATGCATTATTGCTCCACAGACTCATTTCCTGGGCTCCATTTTTAACACAGTACCTGGCAAGATACCAGTTCAATGTCTTGTGCTTGAGTGCAGTTAATGCATTCGTTCTACACAACAAAAACATAAAGAGAGCAAAAACAAAAGCAAAGAAACAGATCTGATCTTGAAAGTGCAATATGCATTGCCATATGTCTTTAAATGTTGTATGAAACCTCTATAATTCACTGGAATAATGAGATTCTAGAGATACTACAGGAAGCTACACAAGCCAGTGCAACACTGGAAAGAACAGCAAGGTGCAGGGACAGTTTTTGATACTCCATTACTTTTCCTTTTCACATCACCAGGCTGCAGGTTGGGCCTCTGGAGAGAATTCCAGAGAAAACTGACTGACTGCTTGTTTGTAAGGCGTCCAGGATAGGAACTGCTTTTTTTTCCATGTAAATCCTACCACAATGCTGCTAGGAAGAAATACAGTATAAGTACATATTAATAGTAATAATTAGAGGCTAAAATTAGTTGATCAGACTTGAAAAAGTTGTTTCACTGAATTTTGAACTCTTTCGAGCATTCTTAATATCTATAGACATGTATACACGTGTATATATGCACACGTGCTAAGCTGAATACATTAAAAAATGTTTCTTTGGGATCTTAAAACTTCAGCTTAATTATGTAAAACCAGAAAACCAAATAAGAGTAAAATGACCCTTGCTGGACACAGGAGACATGAGAAATGGACAAAATCTGTTGATAGCAAAATAGAGAGATATATAATACATGACGTGAATGGAGACTTAGTTTTTTTCACTTTTGTATGGTAACGTTGATGATGAAAGAGGGTAACTGAAGTAATATGGCACTTGGTAGAATAAAACCAGATTATAATCTTAATACCCAAGTTTATATGAAATCCTGCAAATGGCTTAATGGATGCTGCCAAACAGTCACTCCATTTACAGGGCAGCACTGAATAAAAGGGTGTTGGAGGGACAGCAAGAGGGAATAGGTCATTTTGACAATTTTGCTTTTCAGTGGATTTTTTATTTATTCTCCTCACCATGGTAATCATCATTCATCAGTGACTGTATGATGTCTCTTGTGTAACATTGTGGACATTAGATATATGCTAGTGTGTTTTGTAGATAGGTTAATCACTTATATTTACTGGAATACAAAATTATGACTTTGTACTTAGTAAAAAGCCCATCAGAAGTGCTTGTACAGTATTTTTTTTCAATTTGCTATAACCAGATTTAACATGTAATGCAAAAGGCTGTAGTTTTAACTTTTAGCACATAAGTGTAATGACAGTAAACTGAGTTTGATATATTCAGTATTTTTCATCACCAATTATTTCCTTCAACACATTTAGTGAGAATACTTTTATAAATAGTTTGACCTATGTGTTTCTGGATAATCCAGGGAAAACAATAAAGCTGCTAAAAATGTTATTGAAATGTACAACAATAATGATGAGCAGGACACATTTAATTATAATTGCAAAATCAGACTGACTGTAATTTAGACATGATGGATGCTTTTACAATGATACAAATCATGCTTAGGTGTTCAGTTTTGTTGTTTTGACCTAGTATAATCTTCTCTAGCTTGTTCAGAAAACATAAGTGTATTTAGAATAAGAATTTTTCACTTATTTATGGCTTTTTATATCAATGCTCAGGGTTGGTTCTTTGTCTCTATTCCTTTTTCACATAATTTTTACCTGATTGTAATCAGAAAATGGTCTAAATGGTCTATTGTTTTCTGGAATAACTTAGCTAAACCCATTATTTTTTTCTTTGTCTTCTCTGTATATTTCTATTTATTGTAGAGTTCAAGTTCAAACATTTCTGATTGTTTGAAATATAAAAGCATTCAGACGTTGTTTGAACATTCTACGTTTGCCTAAAAATTACTGTACCCTAAAGTAGCTATTAAGGAAGGTGAAATTGCTGTTGTGAAGTCCCTTACATTTGTGATCTACCCTCCTAAGTCCTATGGAAGTGTTCAGTCAGTGTCTTACAGGTTAGCTACCAACTAACTCCATTAATTTTTTTTTTTCATTTTAAAGCTGTAAAAATGAAATTTTTTTAAGGAGGTTTGCAATTCTGAAAATAACTTTTGTTGACTTGTCATCTAAGAATGGCTCTTTGTTCACCTCAGTGTAAGTAGTGGCTGCCTAAAGATAAATATTCTACTGGAGGTTGGTTTAATGTAGATAATTTATAATTTTGGTTAAAGTATAATAAGTATTTTAGACTTTATAATTGGTTCATAGTAATTTTCTTGGGTCTAGGTAATAAATGGTTTATCACTGTGAACTGAGTCTAAAGCAAAATCTTTCTATTTTACAATATAACTTCATTTGCTATGGAGAAAAGGGAAAAGACTTTTTTTTGTAGCTTAGTGGACAGAAAGTCACCTGGGGTCTGGGCAGCCAGAGTTCATGAGCAATGAATTCTTTGTACAGAGTGGAATTATGCCAGCAACAGAAAGTGAATCACCTCAGACAGAGAGGGACAGGAAACAATGACAGCATCTCTGGCCTGAATAGGGGGGACATATCTCTCCCTCACATCAGAAAATCTAGTCTGGACCCAATAACTTCCACCATTCAAGTATGGTGTACAACTTCTCTGCCATTTTATTCCCATTTTCTTTTAATTTTCAAGCTGTAGTAAAAACTGTTTTTCAGAAAATCCTTATGTAATCAGATTACTTTTGTTATCTTGAAGTTGGATACTTCAAATTGCAGCTGTCTACAACAGTGCAGACATGACATTATAGCCCACAAATTAAGACTAAATGACATTATAGCCCACAAATCTATTTAACACATATTATAAAAATTATTCCAGAGCAGAGGATTAAAAAAATTCTTTTAGGTCGTGACTACTGATTCAAGACCGAAGAAACCAATTCCTCTATAAGAACCTTCTGATAGTTTCTCTTATTCTAGGAACTGACAGTAAAAGGAATGGAAATAATCTATAAAATACACATTTTTCTAAAAATACTGACTTTGTTGTCTACATCACAGCTCTAAAATGTTGTCTACATTTTAAAGCTTGGGCAGTCTGTCCTTCTACATTATCTGCTGTTGTTTTTAACTACAGCATGCTCAGAAAATATTTCAAAAGTTTTACTCCATTTCTGGCTCAGCAAAATGGTAAAATCTTCCTATGATTGTAAATGATGGAATTTTTTCCAGTCATTGCAGACGTTATTGCTGATACTTCGTGGTCCAAGTAGGAACACACTGTCCTACAAAGATTAACCAGTAATGATTCCTTCATTTATTCAGTGGCAGTAGTCCCAGGTTTAAATACGTATCACACTGTTGATCCTAGCAATTATCGTTTGAGCTAAATCTACACACAAAATCTCATTTCTTCAGAGCTACATTAATGAGTCAATAAAGCTCTGATGAATTTGGCTCTGCGTTCCTATATATATTATCTTGAAATCTGAGCTGTGACCAATAATCCAAAGAGCAGTGTTTTTTAGGTTTCTTTGTTTACAGTCCTTCATATGTTTCAAAAATTTCCAGTGCAGAAGTGTAAGATTCCTTAGACTAGGGATTTAAATATAATACAGAGTTTTATCATATTCAATGAACTTCAGATGGCACATATCTAGCTTATGCTTATGTTACTACATGAAGTCCCACTGACTGTCAAGGGTAAACAGATTATGTCCTGTCCACATTTGTCCAGAAGAGGATTTACCCAATTTGTATGAGCATGCAGCAGAAGTATGCACTCATATTGGGCATCCCATTATTATTATTTTGGCGGTTCTATAAACTTGTGGGTATCTTCACCTGCCCCAGCTCTATGAAATGTCTTTCTTTACATGAGTTCTTCTTTTTATGGTTTTAAATAAAGTGAGCATTTCTACATTTCTGATGTTACAAAAGAAAAATTCCCTGCTGATATCACTGATTTCACACATTTAGTTATCACACATATGGCATGAATATCTTGAGATTTTTTTTTAACATAATACATGCTTGATTCTATTTATTTTATAATTTCTGGTGCGTTAAAGGATGATTTCCCTCTATAGCTGTTCTATTTAGTCATGAACAATATTTTTTTCAAGAAAAGATGAGATTATTACTGATAATTTGGGGATTTAAAGAAAAGGTAAAAATTGTGCAATAAAATTTTATGAAAGGCTGACAAAGATTTGTGAAGAAACCGTGGCAGTTAGCAGAGCTCAACTCCATAGGCTTACTTTTTAGGAACACTATACTTCCACCACCATGCTTTTTTTTCCTTTAATAAATTTTTCCAAAGAGAGACATACATAGTTGTGCATGGAACATAATGGTTAGTTGAATGTGAATTAGTTATAGTTCTACAAAGTGGAGTTTAGTTGGAGCAATATAGTTTTATTCCTACAGTTTTACATAATTTTTTTTTGCTTAATTATTTTTATAGGGAACAAGAAAATCTTTCCAATGACAGTTTTTTTTTTTTTTTTACAAATGAACTTCAAATATTTTTACACCATAATTCACTCAGTGTCAATTAGGGTGGTTCTTCCTTGATTGTAAAGTAGGATCTTCTCATACCATGGTGTAGGGTCTGTCTGAGAAGTTCTAAATTGTTGAGATCTGCCACTGTGAGGAACATTTTCAGTGACTTTAAGAATTTGATATTGTTACCTTGTTGCCTAAAAAGAGCGTGGACAAAAACACTCCGGGCCAATTTAGTGTATAAGGTAAGTTAAAGAGTCCTTTAATGAAGCCTCAGGCCAGGGGAACACATATATTGTCAGTGCCTCCCAGATGTCATTCTATGATTTTATAATAAGGTCCATCCAATCCCAGATCTGTCCACCCACCGGGTCTGCCCAGTTCTGCCTCCCAACATGCCCCTCTGGGAATTGGGTTCTTCCTCATCTTCATCCTCTTTGCAGCAAGTACAGTCCTTGGAACTCCTCCAAAATTCTGGGCCTGAAGGTTCCTGTGTCTGTGTGATATCTTTTGGTCCAGACTTTTCTACAATTCTATCTTGAAAAGAAGACTAAACATGCTAACGGAAATTAGAGGAATTGATATGGAACAGGATAATAGGGTTGGGTATATGTAAACATTGTGCTACAGGGTAAGGGATATAATACAGATACATTAAAATCTACATTTACTACACAACTACTTCTAAAATCTACAAAAGTTAAAAAAATCCAAAAAGCTTTGAGGCATCATCTAGAATGACTGCATTCCCCATGTATTCTTGGCAATCGGGTGTTCTTTAAGCACTTGCTCTTCCCAGTGTAACATCCATTATCTCCCCAACAGTGCCTCAGCTTTCAATGTCTTGTTTGTATAAGATAATGAGCCTTTGAGTTCAAAGACTGCATGGAAACTTTGTGATTTGTCAGCTGAGACGCATACAACGAATAGTATGAGCACCTTCAGAGCTGCTGTATAGTACTTTATTGTAGAATAAATAGTGGTGAAGAATCTGAATTGCTTTTTTTTCTTCTCTGAATTTGACATACAGCAAAGCAAAAAAGACTTTTTCCTTTTTATCAAGTTCTTGTGAAGGACACAATAAATCATTCTCATTTATAATAAAAATTAAAACTTTTCTTCTGATGTGCTGAGAATGTATCAGTTGGAAGAAAACATTATGGGATGAAATCAAAATGGCTTTCAAAAACTGAAATGTAAAAAATGAAATCAGTGTACATTTGCAGAGTTTTCAGATGAAAATCAACACTTGTTTTTCTGGTCTACCTGGCTTTCAGGTTAGCTCATAGGAATCCACATTCATTGCTGGGAAAAAAAAGGCTTAGGAAAAGTAATAAAAAAGTAAAATATGGTGNNAAAAAAAAAAATATTGGGTTTTTTTTTTTTTTTTTTTTTTTTTTTTTTTTTTGTAGTGCTGCACATTAACAGCTCTCAGAGGGAGGAGGAACAGGGACTGGGGGGCCTTTGCCCCCATCACAAATGCACCCCCTACCCCCAGCCCCTGTTAGATGTGCCCAGGTTTCTTTGTACAGATGCCTGATAACTGTGAAAGCCTTCCTCCTTCAGACTCTGGCTGTGCTCACCCCTGCTGAGCTAAGAGACACAAAGAGGTAAATGTCTTGATATCTATCTCTGGAAGTGACACTTCCAGTGCAGAACTAGTGCCTTCCTTCCCGCAAGAAGACTGTGGGACATTTAAGGCACCTTAGCTTGGCTTCTTACCAAAGCATATTTGGAGCATTCTAATGTTTTCTTGCTTAAGTTTTAAAAGCAGATCACAGTGACAAATTACCAGCCTGTAGTGGTTGGTAATGAACTGCCCATTAATCTGCAATTAAGAAAAAAAAAACATTAAAAGGGTAAGGTTTTGTGGGTATTTTTGTTTGCGCAACACCCATGATATAAATTGTGCACTGGGCAATTACTTTATACTTGTTCTCATAATGAATACAACATTTTTTCTTCAACCTCTTCAATTTGTGATGCTCGCACTTTACCTTAATTTTCATGTTTACTTTTCCTCTCCCCCCCAAAAAAATTGTCTGTTTCCTTGTTCACCTGCTAGATGGTAGAGCAATGACTCTATTTGCAACTTTTGGAGCGGTTTTTTGGCATCCCTTGTAAATAATAACAGAAAAACTCTTCTGCAGGTTCATTGTCTTGTCACTCTAGGTTCATGTGAGGTATTCCTGAATCCCATGTTAAGATAGACCTGAAAGAATGATGTGTAAAAAGTTTCCTTAATATGAGACTGAGAGGTGGATATTACTTAAAAAATGAAACCTCAGATGTATAAATTGAAAGCAGAGCAGTAACTTCATACAATTAATTAAAGGAAGGACAACTTGGTATTGTAATAAAATCAAAAGTGTGATTATTTTCCTGTGTTACATGCACTTTACTCAGCATAATTCTCATGTATGCAAGTACAGCTTCAGAGGATGTGTTCCTCATAAAAATACATGATTAGGTTGACCTTGGCCAGCTGCCAAGTACCCACCGAGCTACTCTTTTCTCGTTGTAAACAGGACATGGGGAGAAAATAGGATGAAAAAGCTTATGTGTTGAGATGAGGACAGGGAAATCAGCAAATGCCATCAGAGGCAAGAGAGTCTTTACTGAGGAAAAATTACTATAATTTATTGCTAGTTAAAATAGATTTGGATACTGAGAAACAAAGACAAAATCTAAACTACCTTTCCCACAAGCCTCCACTCCTTTTTCCCACGTTCAGTTTTACTCCTTTCTTCTTGACTTGTCTGTCTCCCCCACCCACCAAGCTGTGCAAGGAGATGGGGAACGGGGGCAGGAGTCAGTCCGTAGCACTTCTGTTCCTTCTTCCTTACACTTTTCCCTTGCTCCAGTGTGGGTCCTTCCCTTCCCATGGGCTGCCACTCCCATTAGGAGAACATGCTCCAGCATGAGCTGTCCAGAGGCTGCCGTTCCTTTAGGGAATATCCAGCTACTCTTTTGTGGGGTCTCCTGAGCTGCAGTGTAGACATCTGAACATGTGCTCTGGCATGCTCTTCTCCACTGGGTCCTGGGAAACGCTTGTCTGTGGTCTCTTCCATGGGCTGCAGGAGAATCTGCATTCCAGCACTGGGAGGAGCTCCTCCTGCTCCTCCTGCTCTGACCTTGGTGCGCACAGAGGTGTTTCTCACACTTACTTGTTTTTAACTTACTCCTCTTTCCTGGACAGCGTTTTACCCTTCTCAAATACATTTTCCCAGAGGTGCCCCACCTGTGGCTGCAGGGCTCAGCTGTGTCCTGCATTGGGGCCAGTGGCTGGAACAGCTGGAATCGGCTGGGCCCGGCATGGGGCAGCCCCAGCTACTTCTCCCAGCGGCCACCTCTGCAGCCCCCACTGCCGGGGCACCTCACCCATACAACCTCCCTTCCATAAGGGCAATATCCTGCTTTCTCTCTGGGCCTCAGTGTTTCAAATCTCCCTCAAGGAAGGGACAAGCAGGTACAGTCTGTGCTACTTGATTCACACCAACTATATTATTTTAATGTGAGTTTCAACTGGAAGAACACACTGAAATTAACATTTAATGTCTTATTCTTTAGTATCTGGCATTTTTAACAGGCAGACTATAATAAAGAAGTCAGTTATTGCTATTAGACGTATTTTAGAAGAATTCTTTTTTTGATGCATATCTCCACTCAGATTATTAAATTTAAATCACTGCTGCTATCAGTTTGAATACTAATGATGCATTCTGCCAGATGGAAGCCTTTAATAAATTTCACTTTTCTCTAACAGTCAGCTGTAAATCTTAAATAAGAGAATTTTTGGGCTATGCCATCTTTAATGCCGTCTGTCCACACTGATTTCAGTGTCATCAGTACCTAGGAGGCAGGCACTCTTTAATTAAATGCCATCCTCACCTGTTTCTTGAGTTGCAAGGCAGTGTCACAGTCAAGGTTTTTCTTTTGGTGGTTTCTAAACTGCCAGCCACTTTTCTGCTATGCTTGTATTGTGTACCTGAGACTGTCCTTCACTCATTCAGTTGATGTCTATATTCCTTGTGTTCAGACTTTTGAGCTCTTTTCAATTGCTCTGTGTGAAGCACTAAGTTCTGGGGCTTGTGAAAGGTGGGGGGGGGGAAGGGACAGGGAGCTGCCCACTTACCGAGTAGAAGGATTTCCTCCAGAAACAGTAGAAATATTTTTTGCTGATCTCAGGTGATCAGTGCACTTGGGAGGGCACTGGCACCCTTCACAGCATGGAGCAGCTGTTGGAACCCAGGACCTCAGGTGGAGGATGAATGAAACTTAATAAATAAGTACATGTCCTTTATCAGGGCATTTGACGGTCTCTTTTCATCAGCTAGTGATATTTTCCTCCAGAGTCATATGCTATATTAACTTTTAGACTTCTGAATTTTTGCATGGGGACTATACAGTAGCTAAATCTATGCTGTTGTGGGGAAATGAACTTTATATATAGTTTAACCTTTTCTCTGCTGCATTCTACCTAGCTTGGAATGGCTTCTTTGGGGGGAAAAAAATATGTCTATCACTCTGTTAAAAGTATAGAAAAAGGTAAGCTGGAACTCCTGGCTGTGGTGGGGAGAATAAACAGTAGATAACAGAAGAGAAAATGAAATCACAGCATTCAAACTTTCTGTACCTTTGGGGAAGGAGAGAACTAAAATACTTACACGAGTCAATATCTATTCCCAGTAGAATCCTTGGAAAATCCTACAGGTAGAGCAGATTTTTCAGTTATTGAGTTATTTTCTTACCAGTCTGTTTCACTTATTGATTAGTTTTGTCATTAAACCTTAGAGCCACACAGTTAAATCTGTTTCATCCATGCACCAGACTCTCAAAATTATTTCATTATCTAAATGATTATCTGAAGTGCCAATTACAAGAAAGTAATTAATAATATTGTAATGCAGAGAACAGGTTTTGTTGAGCTTTGTGGTGGTGCTTTGTTCCTTGGTTTTCTGTTTTGTTCTCTTTCTGCTTCAAAGTTAGCAAAAAAAATGCCCGTTGAAACATCTCCGTCATGGAACAAAAGATGTCAATTATAGAAAAGTACGTGCACCAACAAAACATTTCAAATCGTTTTAAGAAATTTTCTGACATAGTAATGGTAATTAGTATACTTCAGTTTCAACAACTGTAATTAAACCTGACCTTTAAGTTAATTATGTCTTGACATTTATGATTTCAAACTAGCTTTCCCTGTGGTGATGATGTGTTATATACAGATGCTAATAAGTAGTTTCTGTAGTGTGAGCAAGCAGATTTCAGATGTGCCTACACTGCAGTTCAGAAAACAGCATCGTGCACATACCTTCAATGCATTTGTACTTTTTTATTTAATGCTGTTCTTAGATTTGGTAATGGCACCCTGACATTGCTTCTTATGCAACAAAAATCACTGACACAATTTCGAAAGGAGCTTAATGAGCAGTAATACACGCTGTTATTGTTTCCATTTGCTATTTACGTAAAAACATTAAGTCACCATGGAGATTAGAGCCAAATAAGTCCATCTCTTATAAAGGCTGCAGCATAGCAAAGGCACAACTAGTCAACCATGGGAGTTGGAAACTGAGGGTGTATGACAGAATATAACTTGAGAACTGTTCTTGCTCACATGGAACATTAAGTCTAGCTAGGTTCAAAGTTAAACTGAAAGGTGAGATTAGATAATGCTGGAAGAAACATTGGTAGGACTTGTGAAGAGAGCATTAAATGACGTAAGGGCAGACATCTCTGAACATAAGAGGATTTTGCAAAAAGGCATAGCCAAGGTGTTTTTATGAAGATAGTAACAGTGACATTGAAAAGCTATATTTATGACAATAAAACCCACACTAGTCTGTCACAGAGAGATCTGTCTTGAGTAAAAAAAAAAGATCAGTAGACTTCAGGAAAGATCTTGGTCATTTTGAAAGTTCAAGGGGACCTTGTTGTTTATTTGGAAGGGTGGGAACTTTGTCTCCAAAGATGTGTTTCATGTGTGATCAATACTAGATTTCACAGCCCTTGGGCTAATACTGGGTCTGCAGAGTTGAACTGTCAGTTTGATCAAAAACAACCTAGCTGCCCCCCTTTCAGTTTAAAAGCACAGTAATTTGTGTAGTTTCCTTCCTGATCCACACATTCACCTGCTTTGTATATGTCGTGTGTCAGGAAATCTCTGCTGCCTGCTTTTAGGCTGCATCACCTCAAACCCATATGGAAGTATTTGTATATTATAATTACATATATGTGTGTTTCAAGTGGGATCAAGCAAAAATTCAAAATGATTTTTGTTTATATGGAAAGATAAGTAGGCTGAATAATACAGCCCTACCATTTGCTAGTTTTGATGGTTCTAAGCTTTCAAAATATATCTTGTTGTTATGTATCTAATTATCACAGGCTAGCCAGAAACATTTCCCCAAATCCAACAACCAGTACAGTGCACGTATTTATGGAGAAATCAGAAATCACCCTATTACCCATTTATTTTCTTTCCTATGCTGAAAATTCCTCAAAAAGTTTTCTTATGCTGTTTGCTTATTTGGATAAGTCATAGTTTATTTTCTGTTTTGTTTCTTCACAAAATTTTGACATGTTTTTGTAGTGGGTCACTTATGATGAGGAAAGGGTCAACAGAAAGTTTTACAAACTGAAAGGCCTAATCTTTCTTAGGATATCTGGAGCCTGGCTGCCTGACCTGTTCATTGACTGTGCTTTCTAATTGGGCTGTCATTGCTATCCAACCAACCAGCAGCATAATGCTGCTAACTGCTAGTTTAGTCAGAACATGAAAATCAATCTGCCAGTAAAGGGCATAGCAAGCACCATGCCTATAGAGTATTGTGTGTTTGGCCTTGGCATTCAAAAGAAGCTTCTTTGTTTCTGCTACTCTGATGGAATACTGTAGATTTATTTCCAAACTAAGTGACTTACAGATTCTGATGCTGTCTTTTAAATGTCTTTTTTCATTGCATTAAAAAGTGGTTTTTGATGTAAGACAAACTGCAGAACACATATGTTTAAGAGGTATGTGACAAAAGAATGCCATACTCCTTGAATTGTGGTGCAAAGTTGTGCTGTGCATCCTGATGTCTTTTGCAGTAATTACGGCAGTTTTTCCTTTCTGGAATAAAGCATCAGAGAGTGTGAGATCTACTAGAACTAATAGAATACATGAAAAAAACAAGTGACATTGTGCAGAAAAATAGAGAAGCAACAGCTCATTTTTTCTTGCATAAGTTTCCTCCTAGCTATGCTGTTTTTGGCATTTTAGAAAAATAAAACAATTGATCTGATCTGAAAACTGCATGAAAAGCAAGAATGCTTTCATCAAAGTAAAAAAGAAAAAAAAAATCAGCCCTTGACTTTCCTATACTTAAGTTTGTCAGATCCAAAGGAAATGAGGCAAACATGTACTTGGATTGGAACTTGATTATAAAAATGACTTGGAACTTAGCCTGGAAATGGTGCTAAGCTACCCATCCCCATTGTTCTGTTTGTCATACTGCTTTCTATACCTTTGCATCTTAAGCCCTATGAAAAGGTGAAAAGTGTTTACTCTTTCTGTTTCCTTTCTGTTCTTCAGGTATTAAATAACAGAAGCTTGTTTTAATCAGTTAAAAATGATTTTGTTACAATGCTTGTACCATTCTTTTTGAGACCTGAATTATCTCTAACATACTGATATCAATTCAAGAAGTAAAAACTACAGAAATATTTCTATATTTTTTCACCATGAATATAATTTAGAATATTAAAAATATCTCAAGAGGTAGTGGTTGGGTTTTGGCACAGAGGGTAGTCAGTCATATGCTTAGTGTACTGTGTACTGTATACCTCTTGTGAAAATGATCCAAAGGCCACTAAGTCAGCGAAGCTCCAATGGCTTTTTAATTGGTTTTAAATCTTTCCCCTAAACAGCTGGGAAAGAAGCAACTGAGAGAGAATATGACCAAGGTCATTAGACTAGAAGGTTATAAATTGTGGATAACCAAGGAAGAGCTGTTTTCTTAAAAAAAATAAACTCCAGAGAGTATCATGTGAGACTAACAGGTGGCAGTACAAGGCAAGGAAAAGGAGACATTTCTTTGTGAAGCATCTCGGTAAGATGTGGGACTCCATTGCAATGGGAAGTAAGAGGTGCCAGATGTTTACAGAAGTGCCAAAAGCAATTGAACAGATCCTCATGAGGGGGCTGAGCTATGGAGCACACAGACATAATGCCAAGCTCAGGAAGTCCGTGATCCATACATTGCTGGAAGCAGTACTCTGGGGAGATACTGCTAATGTATCTCCCCTGCTCTGCTTTTCACTGCAAGCCCACTGTTAAACCACAGCCAGTAAGAGGTTGCCTGGCAAGGTAGACCTTTGGCTTGACTCACGAGATCTGCTTGTAAGTTCTTAGGTAGCTGTATGACCATCACAACTGGTGAGTCTGTTTTTCTATAGGTGTTTGACACACATTCAATTCTGGCAAATGAAAGATGTGAGCTCTGACTGATGTTCTTCCCTGAGATTCGAACTGTAAATACTATGCTTATCTGTTGTTTTATAATATCTCAAAAGTATTGAGTATGTTCTGCAGCTTTTTTCTCAGAAAAGTAATATCTTCAACACACCTGTTTTCATGAATCAAGGTAGGTATTTATTATCTCTGACCTTACTCCCATTTTAGGGGAATGTAAATATAGTAAAACTTGCACAGAGGGATCTGAAATTTTGTGAGTAAAAATATACATGGAGATGTATGTAGCCTTGATCATATAAGCCTTGTTTAGTTTAGAAAGGAAGCTGAAAACAGGATGTCTAACTGTTTCTCTGTAACAAGCACAATAAAACACAGGACAAGATGCAGTTTAATATTAATGTGAGCACTGTACACTCACATTATTACAAACCAAACAATTAGACAAGGTCCACACCCTACAAATCTCACCGTCTAATTAGGATGGTTTCCGTACAAACAATTAGAAGCCTGACAGTGGGAGCAAGAAGGGTCACAGGAGTTTTATGAATGTGAAAAAAAATACCTGGTATGAAGTATGCTAAAATGACAAATGATGTGAAATTTCCCTCCAGCAGCACACTGTGAGGAGGATTATCTGCTGATAAGAACTAGGCAGCTGGGATTTTCATTATTCTTAGGACTTCTTTATGATTAGATATTGCTCTGAATACTGTGCCCTATATTCTCAGGTTCATCTGTCTTTCACAGGAAAATTTCTGTGAAATCTTGGGTTCAGTCAATGGTACAAGGAGGGCATCTTTTCCTTCATGTGTATCAGGCTTACCAGGCATTTACACACAAGTGTAGGGTGCACTTGGTCCTCCAGACGCAGAGGAAATGCACAGCTGCCACTAAGAGTGTGGGTCTATACCAAGGAGTAGGGGGAACTTTTTCCAAGGACGTTGATGTAGTATAAGAGGAGAACTGTGGAACCTGTACTTTCAGAAACAGTAGAGCACATTTCAAAGATACATATAATGTGGGCTCTGTAGTTTGACACATCAACAGTGATTTGACATCATTAGAATTCTTGCAAGTGACCAAAAGCAATAAAGAATTTCACCACAAATACTTAGGCATACTAAAGACATTTGTCTGAACTCAAGTTTTATAGCAAGTTTTCTTCTGAGGGAGAAAAAAAGGATATTAATACTTCAGCTAAGTTTGTATTAGACTAATACCAATTTGTCACTTTATCTTTATTTGATGATTTATTTATGAGGATGATTTCAAGACCTATACTATTTTCTGAGCACTTACCATTTTAAATACTTCTATACCTCATGCTGTTAAGCCTTTGAACATACACACAATATACTTCTCTTACATCTAGATATCTTACGTTAGAGCAGAAAGCAAACATTTTTAATTTATCAAAGAATGTCTTTCATTTCTTGCCTGCGTTTTGTTTCCTTTATAAATAATTTTTATGTACAGTTTTAGAAATATAAACAAATCCTCCATGACATTCTTTCTGATCATTAGTGTTACAGTCTCTCAGATCAAAAGTTTTGCTGAGTTTCTTTGTGAACATGAAAAGTCCTAATCCACACACTCAAGAAACTTGCATTAGAAATCTTTTCCTTCTGTTGTTTCTGGTCTCAATAAATCTGAAAGGTAAGTATGATGAATAATACAGATCTGTTCAGATATCCCTTAAATTTAGTGGACATTATGCAGTTTAAAGGAGGTTGAACCACGCTATATATGACTGGAAACAAATGTCGATGGATTTTTCCTAAAATTCTTAAAATTCAAATGTTTATTTTGGCATTAACAATGTTGCTCATGCCATGTAAAATTATTTTTTCAGCCAATACAATACAGTTATTTTAATGATAATTGATAACAAAATAAGTGTGGTTCTTCAGGGAACTGACTCATTATTCTGCTTGCAGGTTGCTCACGTTTCCAAGATTGAAAGCAGAAAAAAACTTATTGCAATGAAAGTAAATGGCCGCAAAAGAGATCTCCATTAATAGGTACATAATGAATAAATATGATTTTATGGAAAGTGTGGGAAGAATGAGAATGCCTGTTTTTTCTCCTCTTCCTACATTTTGTGCCTTCAGAATGAGCTGTCCCCCAACTTCACAGCATAGGGAGCATTGTGAAATTACTGTCATGTCCTTATTATCTCTACCATTTTCTTAAAGCCAATTCAAAAATTCCCTTCATTTCCTCCTGTTTGTATTCCTACTGTCCCTGACCTGTCATACCTCAAAATTTCGTGTTCCTGCCATCTATCGGTATTTCAGAGAATTCACTGTGTAAGTCTTTCACCCTGTGAACTCTGAAATTTCTCCCTTTGTTCAACAAACAGGCCTCATTTTTATTTTATTTCATGACTGTAGTGTCAAATTTAAGTAACTCAAGTCTTGTGCTCTCCCATGCAGACTGCACTGGCCAGCTTTTCTGAGCATGTAATCCTTGAGTAGGAGAAAGGTGAGACCACTTTACTACCTCTGTGTTAAAAGCTGTCACCAAGTAAGCATGAAGACTGCATCGTGGTTGCATCTTTGTGCCTTTACATGACCTGATACATTTGCTCAGTGATTCAGTGAGTATGTCACAATTTTTTGTGGATTCATGCCCAAGGACGCAGAAAAAATTGATTCCTGGAACCTACCTTTAGGTTGATTCTTTTTGCTCTAATGTGACAGTCATCACAATCATACGGGTTGAAACATGAACCTAATTAATGTTTGGGGCAGAGCAAAAGCTCAACGAAAGAATTTTGAAGTCAGCAGTACAGAGTTTCTCCATTCTGTTCTATAGCGCAGGGATGAATTTTGTGTCTGGCATTATTTTTGCCAAGCCTGAGAAAGGTATTTCCAGAGGGTGCTTTATCCTTTTTGGGAGATTTTGTGATGGGTGTCTATCTTCCACTGTTGATGGTGGAGAGATCTTTGACTGGACACCCGTACTGTTGAATCATATGAATTCTGCTTGAAATTTACAGTATATTGCAGATGAGGCTGCTTGAAATTTACAGTATATTGCAGATGATCACTGATGTCCAGTGATTCCTAATAATGTTAAGCACAGAGGGATATGTTTTCAAAAACATTTAGATGCTTAGTGGTACCTAATAGGATTTTCTTGATCACTAAAGCAGACTGGACATCTAAATTCAGTTGGTTTACCTGAGGTAAGTTTGCTTATATGTGTTTTTTTTTTTTTTTCATAATCCCTCTCAGCCCTTTTTATAATCTTGACCACAAGAGTTATTTCATTTCCAAGGAATGTGCCCTATTTTTATCTATTTTACTAGACTATATTCAGGGAAAATGTGTTAAATCTCCATCTTTACATTATGAGCAAAAGAGTTTTTATTAAGCTCCTGTACAAGGTCATCAATTTTGCAGTGTAGTCTAGAGGGCTGTCATGTGGAGTCATCACTTTTTCAGAGAACTGCTGGTACTTTTACGCTTCAGCTACCATACTGTGATTTTTTTTTTCAGTTGAATCAACTGAAAATATATATATGAAAAATGCCATGCTCTTTGAATCGGGAGAATAATTTTCCATGTAGTGTAGAATAGTGCTTTAAATATGGTGGACACCAAAATACTATGCTTTAAAGGACTGGTGGTATGAAGCAATACCATTTATTCTTTGTTGTTATTCCCATGACAATACGAATCTATTCAGGAACACTTTCTGAACAAAACTTCTGCTGGTGATAATGATGACCACACAGACAGGACACATCCAGGCTTACTCCTCATTTATCTTAAATAGTTTCTTTAGCCATATCAGCATTTATTTAAAATAATGACTACCTGATTTATTCCCATGTTCCAGTTTTCACTTTGCTCTCATTCTGCCAGTCTGGAGTGACAAGAATTTTCTACTTGTCTTACCTTTCCTTGGACAATAGATTTTATTTTTATAAAATGTTATTTTTAAATGGGTATGTTTTTAAAGGACTGTCTGTGAATAAAATACATATACTTAATAGAATTTGAAACAATTTCTGTCAAATCCTAGATAGACATACCTGTGCTCTGCAAGTTACTACACATTTAAAATCTCAGTTCCCTTTTCTGTGTCATTTTATCTACCTTGTTGTTTCCCACTTGTAAGGAATAAGTGAATCACAGTCAATTAAGTAGTGGCAACACATATCAAAAAATAAGAGCTGCTTAGATTGATTTATGCTAAAAGTCGCTGTAAGTGCAATGTGCTATTTCTTAGCACAGCCTTCAGAACTTCCCTCCCTTCATTCTGCTGCTGTAACACAGATTGAATGGTTACTTGTGCCTGCACTCTGAGCTTCTCATGCCCATCTCGTTCAGAGGTTTTGCAGCAGTGAGAGTTACAGCCTCTGGAACTGCCTGGCAACATGGTTGGATGCCAGGGCAAGGTGCATGGTGAAATAAAAAGTCCCATGAAGATATGATGATGCTGTAATTGCACACTCCGTTTGCTGCTAGGAAATTTTCTGCTCTGGTAGGATCACCCAGGAACTGTGTACATTGAATACACACTATTAAAGCCTGTGTCTGACTCCGTTAGCACATGACAGAGAGACCCAAATCAGTTCTAAAGGCATTTTCAAGCAGCTCTGTTATATAATATTGGCACAGCTTTTCAATTGTACAAAGAATATGCAGCATTATTTTAAACTTCCAATTGCACCTTATAGACCAAATCCTAACCTGAGTAATTTTTAAAGCTAATTATGTAACAGGGATTCCATAAAATAGCTCTGAAATGCTGAAAATGGATCTTAAAACATTTGAAATCCTGACATGACAGCTGCAGTAATAATACCTATTGTTAAGTTTTGCTAGGCTTTCCTCTGCCGTATAAACTCAAAAATACCAGTCTTATTTTTTAAATATCTTCTTTTTATGACCTAGGAACAACATTTATTACATGCTCTTAAGGTTCAGTAGCTATGTGCTAAAACCACATGCCCTTGAGTATGTATTTTGTATGTATGATATAACGGAATGATTTCCTACTGAGTTAAGCAGCATTTATTTTTCTTTATTTTACCTGAACTATGATGGACCACAGGCTATCTGAATGCTGCTGTGGCAAATTAAGCCTGACCTTTTCTAATGGGAATTCCAATCAGTAGGAAACTGTGAAAAATAATCTGTACTGGTTCTTTTCCTGTAGACTTGAAGTTTCATGCCCTTCAGCAGATCTCTAAGGATATTTTCCACGACAGTATACCAGTGTGGCTAAGGAGGATTCGGGGACAGTCCAGGTTCTCTCACTGTTGTGTTTTGTTTTAATGTCAGACACTGGCACCTTTCTGCTATGAATTTTATTTCTCCATACAGAGAGATCTACCTGTAATCTTTCACTAATGTGTGTAGGACTTCTGCAGATACCCATTAACATTCACTCTGTATTAAAAATAATTAGTCTTCCTTATAATGGATGTTGTTGAGAGCAGCATTCACTAGCAAGTCCCATATATGGCTTGTTTAATTATATATGAGTGAAAGAGTTACAGGCTCTAATTTGAAAGTCAGTCATGGAGATAACATGAGCTTTACACCTGTCATGAAACACTAGAGTTCAAGACCCAGTTGTGAAGTAAACATTTACTTCTTTTATCTGTTGTTACAGAAAATTATTTCTTTGAAATGTAGCGATCAGTTTCTGATAGCCTGGGTGTTGGCAATGCTAAGAGAAAGATTGCAGCTACATACTGGAAATTGCTGTTCTATGTACTTTCCCAATTAAAAGCCTCTACAAAACTGTTTAGAATACACTGGTCTTCAGAAATGCTAAGTGAAGGCTGTTACATAGTTGAACTGTCCCATATGAACTTCATATGAATAGATTGACACCAGAAAATTGTAAGCTGGGTGCTCAGTCGCCAGGCTGGTTTCCTGACAATAAAATGTTTGGCTGAGTGTCAGTACAGGAGCCTAATGTCTGGATTATACAATTCAATAAGGCCCTAATCACTCTAGAGCTATATCCAGATAACATGACATTGTCTCAGTTTGAGGATCACTGTCACGTGAGGACCATCCTCAGGTATAGTGACTCTGGTTTTAATTGATAAAGTGAATTGTCAATCACTAGACTATTTGTGATAGGCACAATTCTTTTAATCAGTCTGAAAATGGACTTGTTTTTTTCCTGCTTCCTGCTGGCGTGTCTGCATGTAGAATTTAATAACAATTTATCGTTAATTTCATAGCTTGAATTTGACAATGGATTTGCTCTGTTCCCATTGGAACACTTTAGAGACTTGGTTCAGTGCAAGCAGGACCAAGTCCAAAGTCTTCTGATGCAGAAATAGGAATGCTACAGCCACTGCAGGCAGATTAAGATGAGAAGAGAAAAATATGAAAAATCCAGTTAATTGATCTTTTCCAGGCATGATCAGTGAAATCATGCACTCTGTTGAAGGCAAGAGTAACTTAAGCATTAACTTCAGACAAGAAAACATTTTATTCAGTGCCCAAAACTGGGCATGTGGAAGGTAAAGGCATGTGAAGAAAACTGTTCATGCGGAAGGTAAAGAAAACAAGATTGTTACATGTTGTTTCTGAGAACAAAACCACTTTTTTTTTATTATGATGGTATCTGGAAAGACCAAACAAAAATTTGGTCTACAATTTTTTGTTTATATAGAATGTAAGGAGCAAACCTGGACTGAGGCAACTTCACTTTCCTGGCAAGAACTATAAACGGATGAATTACACTTGGGGACCTCAGTTACAGAAAGATTACATTACTCAAAAGATGTCTGTTTGAGGCAGGAATGAACACAAACCTTCTGAGTTTCAGTCCAGTGTTTCAACTACAAGACAAGTTCTTCCCACTTTTCATCTATGCTTCCTTTATGGGTATGAGTCTGATTTGCAGTGTAATGAAGTATTTGTAACAGGTTTTAACAATACTAGGACAGTCGACTCAGCTGGAGTTCATGCTGGAACACAGATGTATAAACCTGCAAGTAGCAGATCAAAAGGAAAGCATGAGGGCAAAAAAGCATTTTTGCTAATGTTTTGTGAGAGAACTTAGCTCAAAGAAATTCTCGTGCTTCTGTGTCAGGACCAAATTACTCTGGTTACATGAACAAAAAGTATGATATGACTTCAGTTTGAAACAGGATTTGGACATAATGATGAAGCTAAAGATTTACCTAGCTTTCCAAATTAGTTTGAGGGAATGAATGTATTCTGGCATTTTCCTTTTGTTTCGACTTATTGCTCATGCTTATGATATAGCCACTTTTTCTTTATTGTGAAGGTTTGTGTTGCATCAGTAAATTAGAAAATACTGTAAATTATATAGTCCTTTGTCAGATCATTATTTGACTTATTTCTATGGAAAACTGTTGAAAAAAATGGTACAAATAAAAAAAAAAAGATTGAATCTAAACTTATCAGAGAAGATGACTTTTTTTCAATGAAAGTGTACATTTTCTCCATGGGAAGTAAAATTAAGTTCCTGAAAGTGAAATTATTTTTGTTTCTGCAGAAATTGTAAAATCATTATGCATTTCTGTGTTATATTCTGAGAAACTTTGGGGCTTATTCATTCTAATGCGTAATTTACTTCAATTTATGATTCAGAGTAATGTTCAATGATTACTTTCATGGAAACCAATTCAAAAGGGCCATTCTTGTAGTAGAGACAGTGACATTTCTATCCTTGTAAAATTAAAGAATGGAGATAAACACTGTTTCTAGGGAAATATTATCTTTTCTATTGTATAATGTACTGTAATTAAAAAACTTAAATACTTGCAACTACATATTCCTCAATGAATGAATTAACTGTGAAACAAAGTCTGGGTTTTTTTCACTGAAAAAACCCTTATCGACAAGCCTGAGCTGTAATTCTGCAAACTTTTCTCTGCCTGAGTAATCCTATGAAGCTCAATGGGGCTACACAAATGCATAATCACATAATTGAAAACATAGTTTTAAGTATAGTTGAGCATTTAGTACACAAAGAAAACAGACTGTCAGATAAAAGAAGGAAGTAAACCCCTTGTTTCAAATCCACAGTGGATGTTTCAGAAAGGCATACTTGGAGAATTTCGCTTATCTCTATGCCTTTCACAAGATGTGTACCTGTCACTGTCCTCCAGACAGAAAATATAGATGAAATCCAAAAAGTTATATGAGGATGTAGGGCTACATTTTCTTAGTCATGCTTTAGCCAACTTCAGTGTTTAAGATTTGGAAAACAGGGCCCATTTCACTTAACAGACAATGGTACTGCCAAGGTAAATAACTTCATAAGGTTTCTGACAACGTAACTTTAATCTATTTTAGGCAGTAAGATTATTGTAACTGTAATGATTTGGGACTATAAGTGATGCAATATTTATAGGCAGAGGTGGTATCTTTTTTTGAAAAGAATCTCGTATAATTGGAAAGATGCAAAAACTTTCTGACAAGATCATAGAATCAGATTTTGTAATTTAAACCTGAGGAAGAGTTAATGTGTTCAGGGCTGCTTGAAAAGATTGGAAGACTAAGCTTTTCACGCAGCCTGTTTTTACTTGGATCTGTGGATATCATCTCAGGAATCAGTAAAGTGTGACTCCTACCTATTCAGCCCTTGATTTCTCTGTTTGCACCCATTACTAGCATGGATATTAACTACATGGCAGTATTTCTTAGTACAACAAATAGAGCAGAAAGAGGCTTCCATTGACTTCATGTTTGTAGGTGTGAGTAAACAGCTTTCATTAAATGCTACCCTAGACCAGCTGGCAAAGGTAGGAGTGAAGAGCTCTGTAAATCTATAGGATTCCTTTAGTTTAAATGCCCTTGCTTTTATTGGTTTCTGAAATGGCTTTTCCTACTTGTGCTGTAATTTCCCTTTCTTATTATATATTATTATTGTATATTATGTATGTATTAGTACTAATATATACTACTAAGTACAAAATGAATGATTGTACTTATTTTCTAAGGAAGACAGTGTTGAGCTTTGTGGGTCTAAGTATAGGAAGATTTTATTGTCCTTTCCATGAAATTTTAATAAATCAATGAGCAGATAAAAGTAATGGGATTTACTCATAACTTGAAAATTCTGTCTGACAGTTCCATGCTTGAATAAATATTAATGATTTTTATTTGATTAGTTCTTGAAGAGGACTTCTAATTTGCATCAAGGAAGGAAGAATGTGTACATACCAGTAATTTGATGGAGACAGGTAAATGCTAATTGTTTGCCTGTGTTGTCCCTAGAAATTAATGCTTTTTAAAAAAATATTCTGATTATCCAACTAAATAATAAAAAAAAATAGATGAAATTTAGGAAAACTAACATACTCACTGATGAATTGTCAAGCAAGGTCTACCCAGTTTCTCCCAGGATCACAGTGAATTTCACAGTTAACTTCTCTTTGTTTTCACTATAGTTGGGGAGAAAAATAATTGATTAAAAAAGAGGAATCAAAAATTCTCATTAAAATGGAAATATTTCATAGAGAAAAAAGGCTATTTTGTATGTATTTGTTCTGTATATAGTTCTGTTGTCCATGTGCTCTGATTCTTTAAGCTCATATTTTTATTGGCATTGATTAAACCTGTCGTAAAGCAGTAACTCTGAGTGCTAAGTATATATAGCAGAAAATAATAATAAAGGGCCAGAGGGTATTCTAAGTCAGGGATATTATATTGAATCAGTGTCTATTCTAAATAGTCTCCCTTGAACTTTAAAGAAAAATGCTTTGAGTGGTAGAGAACAGGCTAAGGATATATATTCTTTTCAATTTTTGCCAAGGTGTTGACAGCCTCACACTACCTAAAGGGGTCCTACAAGAAAGCCGGAGAAGGACTTTTTACGTGGGCATAGGACCGGAGGTGCTGAATTTAAACTGAAAGAAGGCGTGTTTGGATTAGATATAAAGAAAAGATTCTTTACTGCGAGTGGTGAGGCACTGGAACAGGTTGTCTGGACAAGCTGTGGATGCCCCATCCCTTGAATTGTTCAAGGCCAGGTTGGATGAGGCCTTGAAAAACCTGGTCTAGTGGAAGGTGTCCCTGCTCATGGCAGGAGAGTTGTAACTACATAACCTATAAGATCCTTTCCAACCCAAACCATTCTATGATTTTTCACAGGCAAAAAATAATTGGGAAGAACAATTTTTTTTAATATAAAAGGTAATGACATCAATACCCACCAAGACATTCAATAGCTCACAAATTACTGACTCTAGATCATAAACTGCATTACTCTTTCAGCTGTATTAAGTTCTTTAATGAAACCAGCCACTTTAACAGCAGAAAATGTAAAGTCAAGTAAATGATGACTGAAATGTCTGCTAGCTTTTTCTTTAAACTGTGATTTCAGTTTTAATTTTTTAAGACTTATTATATGGAAGATTAAAGCACATTTTTCAGTGTATCATTTAAATCAGTCATGAATAAGTTGATACCAGTGGGCAATGTGTTTGAATATTTCATCACAAAGTGATGGAGCATCTTATCTTGCTTGTTAGAGTGCTTTTACTCACCAGTCCATTCTGCTCTCTTATTTGATGTGACCTGAATAAAGAATGACCAAAAAGTTCAGCAAGGACAGAATAAAAAACCCATATCAATAGAGGAAAAAAAAAATTATTAAAGTCCTGATGATATTATTGCCTTAATTCAGTCAGAGCTATGGAAATAGTTTTCTGAGTTATTCAAAGCCATGTAATGATGTTTGACTTGCTCAAATATAATTTAGTAAAGCAAAGTAAATATTTCTTCTTGTAAACAGAAACTAAATATAGTTAAAATTGATTTTTTTTTCTGTAAATTATGGACCTGAGTCTCAACTCAAAATATTTTTTTGGGTCTCCAGTCTCTTGTCAAATTAGGGAAGAAACTAAAAATTGACAGAGAAGTTGGTGTTTCTAGAAACACTTTCCTTTCTTCCTGATTCTCTTGAGATCAGAAACTTTGGAAAACCTTAATGACATTCAGAAATGTAAGCTTTTTTCTCTAAGTGCTGTAAATCAGCTAGAACACCATTTTATCTATAGGGCATTAGAATCAGTACAACGGTGTTACTCCCTGACTTACTACTATGCTGAAACATTGAGACTGTTTCTCAGGAAAGCCTCAACAAGCTGTAATTATCTACTGAGAGTGCATCCTCCACCTGACATGCTTTTCCCACTGTCAGTGTCCCTTTCCAGTGGACACTGCTTTCTACACTTTGATACTCTTTTTGTGAGACTCCAAACTCCAAGTCAGCTAAATGTGACCAGGCCTTTTATCAGATCAATAAAAACTATGCAGGATTGAGATTTTTCTTTCAATTTTCAAATCCACAGAGCAAAAATCATACAAAATTCTCAGTATTGTTTCAATACCTGCCAAGAGTCAGGAGGTCTCTGAGTGTAGGAATAACAACTGGGAATCAAAGGATCACTAGCTGTGGCTGGCAGTACCTGTACTGTCTGCAGCTGTTACTGTTAAATCAGAATTTCTTTCGTTTGTCCCATATATCTCAACAGTAGGTGATGCTGTACATTCTGTAAGATCTTCAGATTCTAAATCAAACAGAAAATCAATGTAATTGATCAGCTGGGGCTTTGTGACCTCTTTTTCAGGTGTCAGTGGAGATGGCATCCAAAGTAACTTCCCTGTTGTCCTGAACAAAAGTCACTCTGTTTACTTACTTTGGTGGGCAAGGGGGATACATAGCCTGACACATCACCCTCAACAGCCATACAGGAAAAGAGCAGATGCTGAAGTGTTTGACTGCCTTATGTTGTCACAGTCTGTCATCAGCGGATTTTGCTCTCTTGACTGGTGATGTTGTATTCATATAATGCCTAGAAGCCACAAAGCAAAAAAACAAAGTGAATATGTTTCTTGTCAGCCTGCAATTTGTCTGTGTTGGCACCTCTCCATAGATCTTTCATCAGATGCATTCATTTTTGGAAAACTAATCTATTTCTCTTTCCATTTACTCACTAAATATGGGACCATAAATAGTATGCCACAGTTTTAGGCTTATATTTCTGCTTATATTATGAATATCATAGTATATTAATTCTAATAAAGAATATTCATTGTAAAGCAGCATCTGTGTGACGCAGTTTCCTGTAAAAGGAACAAGTGGTTCAATGAGCAGTGGTAATAAAGAGACCTGACTCTTGTGAAGCCATGTCTGGAGAGTGAGCACCTCTGCAGAGGTGCATTCACACTCAAACAGTACCAACAAATAGGTACGAGGGGCTATACTTGTAGAATGATCAAAACTGTTAATTAATGTGAGTTCAAGTTTACTATTTTTCATAAGTTGGGAAATTAATACAGACTGCCCTCTATTCTGCTGCGTATTTTCATAGAAATAGAAGAGAAAAATCTCATGCCCCTTCCCTCCAGTCACACTTGTTCTAGCTGGGCAGTAGTTAAAGAACTGCCAAGGGAGACTAAACAGACTAGTGAACACGCACTGAAGAGCACTGCATAGGTGTTAGGAAAGGGTTATGAGATAAACTGCATATATAAAAGTGAGATATTGCAGTGTTGTAGATTAAGAACTGCTTAAATAATTCAGAAAATAGTCAAAATGAATCATTTTCTGCAAACAGAACACTTCAGAATTCACCTGACTCTTCAAGAGGCCTTCAAAGTGATAATTAAGTGTTTGAGAGGATCTATAATACTTGGTGGATTATCTTGCGCACGGAAAGGGTCCTGTTTACTCTACATCAGTCAAATAGACATAATTTTAAAATTTGAGGAAGTTAGTTGAGAAAGGTGATGATTGCCAAAGCTCCTCAACATACCATCAAGAGAAATATTCAAGATCTCACATAAGATCATTTAATTTCAGTGGAAAGTAGAGTGAGACAGAGAAGTAGTGTCTGCTGAAGCAGGTGAATTTTGGCCATTCAATGTAATGAAAATAACTGCCCAAAGTTAACAGTGCTGTCAGGTTCTGAAGTGTCCTTCCAGACTGTGTTTGCATGGCATAACATGGAGCTGCAGAGAGATACTACAGTTAGACTTGAGCACTGTCACCGACTGTGAAAGCAATATAGCTGTGTAATGTGGCACTATCTAGGTTAATAAGTGCTTCTCAGCACACAATGTAAGATTAAGTGCAGTTATAAACATAGTAGCCTTGTGTTTGGTGTCTGTGATTGCCAAGCATTCTTGCAAGGCCCTTAACTGAGTTCTATAGATCTGCACCTCAGCAGACACATGCAGTGTCCTCAGCAGTGAATGGCTGCTGCTGTGTGTGGTAATGCATAGAAGCCATAGGTACAGTGCAACTATTTTTTGTGAACATGTAAAAGTAAATAAAACAGTGTATTTCTAGCATTTGCAGCTAACATTTCAAGTTAATACAAAAAAGTATACTGTAACTTCAGTGGTTTCATGAGAAATTCAATATATTATGTATTCTGTAAATGTTCTGTCCCACCTTAAGTAAAGCAGTATGAAAAGTTCCAGAACCCTATTCTAATGGCAGATGATTTTTTTATTTAGAATTTAAAAAGCCTTTTTGCATATAATCTTGATTTCTGAGTGTTTTGATCTGTTTGTATGTGTGTGCAGATGTACAAAAAAACCCCAGAATGTCCAGAATTTTTACGCAGGATACAAATATGTCTGAATCTCTGCTGTTTGTGTTGTAAACTGGTAATGTAAAGCACATAAGGAAAAAAGAGATGGCACTAAATGAAATAAAACCTGACTGAAAAAAGCCGTATTTTCTCATCCCCCTGCTGTTCCTGTCTCAGGCAGCGGCTCAGATTTGACAGCCACAATTATGAAGTTGGCATACCAAAGAGATTTTTTTTGTTTCAAAGAGTTAAACCCCAGTTAGTGTTAGAACTACATTATTGCACGTCTTTCCACAAAGAGACATTGCATTTCCCCAAGGACACACATTGGAAAAGAAACAATGAAAAAGTTAAGTTTAAAATATTTTCCAATCACAGTGATTTCTCATGGCTTTTGTATGTTTTAACAATTTCTAAGAAGCACATGAAAATTGTGTTTTTGCAGCACTGATTTATAGCTTAGGAAAAGGGCTTTAAGTCTAGTTGCACACCAATGAGAATTTGTATATTGCATCTGAATTTATCTTTTGCGAAGCGAACAGACAGGAAAATTTTCCAAAAGCACCAACTTGCACCAGATAACTTAGAAAATAAAAAATATGTAGAACAGAATTTAAGTAAGCTACACATTTATTGTAGGATGGCTCTGACAAGATCTGTGGTTAACAACATGTAGTCAGTGGTAATCGAAATAAAAACATGTTTAGTCATCTTCCTGGCCTAATTAGGGGATGAATACCTGAGAGAGAAGAAAAACATAGTCTGGAATGCAATTATATGGGAAATTTAATCTTATGTCTGACTACAAAGCTTTGTTTGTATGTTTGTATGAGTTGGTAAGATTAAAGTTGAAAGGGAAATATTCCTGTATTCTTTATCCCTGATTCATCTTTGTTAATCTTTTTTCTTTTTTTTTTTTCTTCTTCTGCAGTTTCATGATAAAATGTTTCTTCAGATTGGACTTGGATTTAACCCTCAGTATCTGCCTCTTGCCTTCTGGATTTTGGAAGGTTTGAAAACCACAGCCAGGCATGATTTTCATTCTGAAATTTCCCTTCTTTGTTCATATTGCCAATTTATTTGCAGGACTCTTGTGTGGCAGTTTTCATTGGTATGCATATGAACTCATATGACCAAATTTAAATATTTGTTAGCACAAGCTAGATAGGTGAAATGGTAAAACTTTTCCTAGTATTTCTGTCACATACAGAAGGAATTTTGGGATTATTGACTAGTATGTCAGTAGTTAATATACATCAGTTAGTATCAGGCTGTGTCAGGTAGCCTTTTACTGTGCACGGAAATACACAGCAAAACTATGTGTTGCATAGTATCACCTAAATCATGCAACTACAATTGTATGATTTTATTATGCCATTGTCCTCAGAAATTGAAGTAGCATTAATGTAGATTCATGCAGAATTTGGTTGAGTGGTAGTGCTCATGTCTTGCCAGACATGAGTAACTGGGTAGTTTATCGTGTGTCCAAATCAGAAAGGCCTCATAGGGGAATTCAGGGAGACCAGCAGCCAATTCCCTTTCTTTTCCCTCCTTGTTGCCTTTTTTCTTTTATTTTCTTTTATTTTCTTTTTTCAATCAGTGATACATTGTTTTACCTATTAGCAGGTGGTGGAATGCAATCAGAATCCTGCTGAATAAAAAATAAAATGTGAAATTGGAATAAGAAATCAGAAAACTATGGTAATGAAAAGTCAAAAAACACAAGCCAGAGAGATTTAACAAGCTATCATAATCACAGAGTTTAGGTCAATGTAGTCTCTAAATATCAACCTCAAAGTAAATCTTATGTCAATTTGAAAAATCACATTTTTTTTTTAATTGTCTACAGTTATGTAGTTGCTGATATCATTCTGTGGCAGTACTAAGAAAAAAAAAGTCAGAAAAAATTAAATGAAAGCCTTCTACTTTTATGTTAAGAGTGGATTCTGATATCTATTATCTGGATTCTAAGCCAGGTCATGCTGGGACTAAGTGTATTGAAGCAAATGCCATAAGGTATTTTGAAACAGATGAATTTACGTCAGAATAAGAATTGCTGTTCAAAATTCTCTTCGCTGTGCCTGTAAGATGCCTTAAACACTGGTGGTGGATTTGTGGTGTAAAGATCATATAAATCATTTTAGACTCAATGATCAGCAAGTAGCAAATAGATCATTCCAAACGGTATTATGTATGGTGGTGATTGAAACCGCTTTAACCCTCTAACAAAGCAAAATGATTAGGTTATGCTTGTTCTGTATGTATGGGGATCCCCTATAATTCAGCTTAATCCTACAGAATCAAGCTGTGAGGCAATTACTATATTTGCATTCAGATTGACTAATGATATCACCTAACTAAAGTAGAACTTTTGTAAAAGCATCATCATACCCATAGTCCTATTGTTTCATTTACTTGGAGATGATCTTATAACTTTTTGTCTAAAGCAAAACAGAAATGAAAGCCCCTTGATGCTCACACTGCTATTTAGAAAGAAGAAAACCCCAGCCCCCGTCCACAAAATCACCACTCTCTGTTCATAAAAAGCTGAAAAGGTTAAACAAAATAAGTTAAGGACATTCAGTGTTACACTCTCAGGCTGGTGGTAACAGTTTATGACTTCCCTATAATGTACAGCAGAGTACGGTGGCTTTTGTGTTGAGTTACTAGCACACTGTATTCTTTGTAATGAAAGATAGAGAAAATATAAAGGCATTTAATCTTTGACTTACATTGGACCCTGGAACAGATTCATCTTTATTAATTGTACATTGCCTATGCTTGCAAACTGAGAAAAATACAGTAGCAGACTAAAAGCACAACAACAAATAGCTTGATGAAAATGTTCTCTCAGTGCAGAATGGTACCAATGCCAATGTGGTTATTATGTATAGTTATCAGTCCTGCCTTCCTTTTCCTTTTGGTCTTATTCTTTCTTCTTTCAGCTAAAAAATTATCCATTTTGACAACTTCTTGATTTCCAAGTTGGAGCTCTACATCTCCGTCACAGTTGCTTTTAAATATTTAGAAATTGACATGTTAAGTATTTCCATAAATTGGAAACGAAAACAGATCCAAAAATCTTCCTACCAAAGCCCTATGAATCTGATCTCTGTGCTTGGGTAACTTTTGAAATGGATAAAGTCCTAAATCCTTTAAGTTTGCATCATAAAATCCCCTTGGTTTCAGATGGGAGCATAAATACTTTAACACATCTGGGCTCTGAAGATTTCAGAAAATATTAGCAGAATGGGACAAAAAGATTCAAAGAATCTGAATCTTTAATCCGTCTTCAAGTTTAATAAGAACAACAACCTAGTTGCTTTAGTAAGAACATTTATTTAACTAAAACTGGGCATACTGGGGAAAGCGGTATTACAGATAGAGTTGCAATTTACATGTGGAATCCATTATGGTGACATAATACTTATTTACTGTTTGAGGTCATCACATAATTCTAAAAAATAAAGCAATATAAATAAAATCTTTAGAGCTTAATGGGTAATTTAACACCTAATGTACTGACTGTTGTCACATGGTGATACGGTAAATCTTTACACTTTAATTTACTAAGGACACAGAGGAAATCCATTTACAAGCACTTAAGCTGTGTGAGAACGTTGGTTGTACTTGCTTGGTGATTTCCTTAGGATTTATCACAATGACCTGAGTTATAGAAATACTATTTCAAGTTAAGGGAAAACCGACCTGAGTTCAAGTTGAAAACAAATGTCCTGACAACTCAAGTTTAAATCATCTGTCAGTATCTCAGAGCTCTTTGCAAGAAACAAAAGATTGTTTTTTTTCTTAATCTTCAATAGATATGTATATACTGGGACTAGGAGAAAGAAGCTAAAGGAAGAACAGGGGGAAAAAACCCTACATGAGAGAAAGAGTAGCAAAATGAAAATCTGAACTTTGACTGTGTAATGGAAACAGGCAGCTTGCTGAATGGAAATTTTATACCAAGAAATACTTCCGTCTACATGGAAATCAAAACGCTGTTTACAATACTGGCTTCATATTTTAAGAATGATAGGAGAGGTATAGTGACCAATTACTGCTATTTGGATTAGATAAGAAATAGAAAATTTACTTCAAGGAAATTGCCAAAAGGTCTGGTGTAGTTAGAAGGTGTTATCTAGTAAATAAAGTAGAAAAAGATGACAGGTGGTTTGCTATGGTTGAGAAACATAAAAATATTTACCCTTTGCACTGCACATATGAATAGATTTCAAAATGCAATTTAATTCAGAATGATAACTAGGGGAGGGTGCACAACCAGTCTTCATAGCAGAAAAAGACATCTGTATAATTCATCATTCATTGTGGTCTAACAGTGTTTTGTCACATTGCACAAGATCAGTACATCCTCATTTTCCAAAAGTAGGAACACTTCCTGAGGCTTTGTGTTGCCTCCAAACTTAATCATGTATCCTCCCAACATTACCTGCTGTCTCTGAGATACTGCATAAACATTAAGTAATTAGTCCTTGCCATAAATCTGTGAAATAGATAATTATTTTCAACATTTCCAGCTTTTAAAGGCAAGGATGACATTTTGCTCTTTCTTCTTGAATTATTTTCTGTGGACTGGTTTGGTTTAAACAACAGTGGTAAGATACTCATTTCTCTTCTGTAAGAGATCTGCCAGGGATAGGGATAATATGAGAATGTGAAGAGCACCAAGGCCTTATTTCCCACTTCCTGATGGCTCATGACATTATCAGGCAGGTTATTATTATATAAAAGAGGGCATTGCTTGTGTCAGAGGCAGTGCTTTGTAACAAGCAGTCACAACCAGCATGAGAGGTACATTTAATATCTTGGAAGTCATGGCCAGCTTTTGGAAATGAAGTCCATAAAACTCCTTGGGACATTGAGAGTTTGTTACTAAGCCTCCCGAGCTGCATCAACAATTCCACTGAGTCCTGTTGGAGCATGGTACTCAGATTTTAAACCTCAGCTTCTTGTTCTCTGCTCCTACAAGTCTAGTGGGCAAAGCTAGTACATCTGACAAGCTTAAAATGAAAAGACCCTTTCCAAAACAGAAATGATGAATTTATAATTGGAAATATAAGGACCAAAAATTGTAGTTGAAGATCTGTGTTAACTTACCCACGGATTCAATACAAGCAGCTGACTGTGAAATGATTGTTCACTATATGAATTTTAAATGTTCCTATTTGCTTGGGAGGATTTTAAGGGAATTTTTAATAGAAAAATTCTTATGGAGGAATCTGAATTGTAGACAACCAATAAAATGACAATTTTTTTTTTAAAATAATTATTACATAGGAAATTGCCTCAATGCATTGAATGCTCTGTTCTGCCTAGCTTATTTGATTAGTTTACTTGTAAAGAGGAGTAAATATTTTTGTTGTGCTGGAACTGTCAAACAGAAATGAGAGATGGAAAAGGCGTATTAGGTCACCTTGAGGCCAAATTCACAGGTGCTAGAAGCTGGTATAATTCCACTGACGTCAATTCACATTCTTTTCACTTAGAGCTGTGGATGCTCAGCACCACTGAAATCCCTGATATGTGTATTCAGATTGTTCCTTTTATTTCAACACAGTTTTAAGAGCATAGTCCCTAAATTTTTGCTCATTAACATATATTGAGTAACATAAACATTCCTGTACTACTGTATGTTTTCACCTCTAGCAAATTTAACAGTTTTAGCCTTTGGCAACTAAATGGAAGTAGAATGATACTTGCACATTTTATACCAGAAAGACAGGCATCAAAACAGCAGAATCTGCTAATGCATTTACGAGGGGGTAAATTACCAACATGGCTTCAATTCTGGATTATTTTGATTGGGAGGGACTGAAGTGAAAATGTGACAAAAAATAAAAATGCTTTGCAGAAATCATAAACAAGTAATGAGTTTTTTTAAAAAAACTCAAATTCTTTTGGGTGCATTGCCACTGAGATATACTTCAAAGAATGTCCTATGCAGAAAATTTAAGAATAAGTGTTAACATATTTCTATATATTATATATGGAAATTATAATTTATTTATAATTTATAAAATATAAATTATAAATTGATCCAGTTACCACTTTTTTCAATTGTTTGAATTTTTTCCTTTCTCTGAATTGTCATCTGTATTTATGAAAGGGTGCAAAGTCAGAGAAGCGTAGGGTAGAATTAAGTATTCAGAAAGAGATATTTTAAAATATGCTATATGTATTTTAAATAACTACCAACTGGGAGAGTTTCTGGGTTAGAGTTAGTGCTCAGAATCATAGCACAACAGTAACTTAGACAGTGAGATGGAGAAATCACTACCACTTGTATCTACTCTGAGTTCCAAGGAAAAATGTGGTTGCTATAGCAACTGCCACATTACACTCATGCAGTCTCTAGAATGGATTAAATTGCTGAAAAATTCAAGGTTTTGTTTGACTCTGTTCAGAACTGCAACTAAATGTGCTGCAGTTACTTAATCAAAGGTATGATAGTGTGCACATTCTTATATATTACTGGCTGAAATCTTGGCTTGCTTATTACTTTAACTTGGTTTTACTGTAGCATATACTAATTCAAAATAACTTTGTCATATTCATTTACTGTTTAGGTAGAATCCATTTGGCTATATGTGTGTAAGGTAGACACTGAATGGATGAAATATACTACAGAAAAATTCCTGCCTTCTGTTCTTATAAACATTAGATATAGCCAAGTGGTTTAGAAAATTACAATATTTCCTTACTCTAGGAAGTCTGTATGGAGGCCATCCTAAGATTTTATAAAAAAATTAATCATTATATCACTATGGCAGCTGAAAGCAAGTCGCGGTTTGTTTTCTGTGGCAATTAACTCTGTGGGATCAATGCACTTGGTCAAAAAGTAAAGTCATCTAACATACATCCATCATTTGAACACAGTTTCATGTTTTATGTTTTAAGTGCTCAAATGCAGTGATTTTGAGGAGTGATGATTTATGCCTTCCTAATGTGTTTAAACACTTCAAAAGTTTAACTACCTAAGATGCAGGGAAATTTTGCTGCAGTTATTTTTTGGATGGTGTTCGCGCAGAAGAAAATACAAAATAAACATAGGGTACAGCTGTAAAAAACAACACTTTTCTTTGAACAGCTGAGATGCCACATCATCTCAAGCTGTGCTAGGAAAACTATAGATAGTTTTGCATTGTAGATCTTTTGGGCCTCCCCAAGCTGTGAATTCTGACAAAGTAGACATTGTACTAGACATACCTAGAAGAATTTAAAACTGAAATCCTGGGATTATGTGCATTTGTATGTTGTATTAGATGTTTTTGTTGTTGCGATTCTAGACCATTTCCTCTATTCTAGGACGTTAATTTTGTAGCACTGTGGTTGCTGTTGGTTCTTCCTACTGCTTAATGAACACTTCTTGTTTGCTCCTGCTGTTCTGGGCTCGCCCTGCTGGGAAAGAGGGCAAAGCACTTTGCAGTGTCAGGGCTCTTAGTTGCTTTGCTGCTGGTTTTGTTCTAATGTGACATGAAAAACTCTGCCTCCTTTTGATGTTTTCTTGTTTCTCCCTCTGAGTTAGATTTCCCGAAGTTTTGAGTATGTGGCAGCCCCTTCAGAAAGCAACTGGGTGAAGTCCTTCTAAAGGTCTGAGGTTTCCCCTGACCTCCTAAGTGCCATTAGCTTATCAAAACTGGTCATCCTTTCTAAATTTAACTCTTTCTTTATAGTTCAGTTTCCATTCTTACGTTTCCCTCATGAATCCTGACAGTCTCTGAGGCTGTACTTTGTTCGGGTGTTCTATCTTTATTCAATCTTTTTTAGCTTGTGCTTCTTACTGATTTGATTTGTTTTATCTGTTTGGTGATTATTTGATGACATGACAGTGTGGTACTCTCTTTTCTGTTTATTACTCCAAGTTTTAGACTAAATTAGTGCTTTCTTCTGCCCCTCGAGGTAATTCCTATTTTTCTCTGAGAGGACACAGCAGTCTGGTGCTGAAACATTAGCAAGTCTTTTGTAATGAGTGACAGATATTTCATTTGCTTTCTATACCTGATATAATAACTCTTACAGCTTATTTGAATCTGTCATTTGGTATTTTACATAGAAATACTGCATCATTTTCTTTGTAACATCCTTACTTGTAGATTTAACAGGACCAGGTTATGCAGGATAGCAGTTATTGGCTCTGTGTGTTTATGAAATATATTATCATAAATATTCATGATTTCTTGTGTGTATTTGATATCAGTCTGCAATGTAAATCCTGCCTCAGGACCAAGTTCCATCATGACAAGTACAAGAAATGAATTCTTCTTGCCTACTTTGTGAGCTTCATAAATTAAAACCTTTGGAATACATACAATGTAATTTGCCTTGCTTTGTCCCCTATGGTATTTGCTTCAATACCTTGTCATTGAGCTTCCATAGGAGCTACATTTTTTTCCTCGTCAGGTAACCTTGGTTCTGTCTTCTTTGTCTTAAACTGTCACTTTATTCTTTTCTTACCCACTTCATTTCATCATCTTGAAAAACAGGTTACTGTGCTGCCGCTTCCATGGCAAAACAGATCCTTGTGCTGTTTTGGAGATGGTTAGACTAAGGCTCTGATTGTTTGAAGGTGGGACACTGTTCTTCTTTAGAGTGCTAGGGAAATTAAAAGAAGAGAAAAATGGCTTCTAGACAGAAAGAGGTTGTTTTCAACTTTTTTTACTGTAGATCCAGCTGAAAGCAAAACAGTGCACTGTAGGGAAAAAAGTTGCTGAAGCTGTTTCACTATTCCGTGTATGCTTCATTCACTTGGGTTTGTTTTTTGTAGTTGTTTTTCTTTTTCTCCCCCAAACTCCTCACTCTTAGTTACTATTAAAATCTGCTTCTGGCTATAGCAATAATGTTACACATTCTGTGAAAATGTGTGACATCCAGCTTAGTTTTGAGGATGACTTTCTGAGTAGATACAGGGATACAGCAGAGAATTACAAACAATCAGCTGAACATTTCTGCTTAGTTTTCTTGACTACAGACATAAAATCTATTTTTATCTGTATCTCCATTAATTCGCTTTTTGCTTAGTTCCTATAACCAGATGGCTTTGCAATTAAGGATAATTTTTAATGCAGAAAATTCTTGCAGAAAAATGCCTACTTATTACTTTTATATTGAGGATAAATTCTCCGTATCAAATAAGAACATTTTACCTCTAAGTCTTTCTTACAATTCTGTATATCCCAGTTTTCATTTACTTTTACCAAGATTCACACTCATCAGGACCTGACAACTATTTACTTTACTAGTTTTTTAGTTGCAGTAAAAATTCAGGTCATTGTTTATCCTGCAAAACTCTTATTTTACTCCCTCTTATTGCTAAAATTATCTTCAAGTTTTGTTTGCTACCATTTTTTCACTTTTAAGTACTTCTATGGAAGCACAAGTTGGGAAAATAATTACACGTTCCAAGTGACTTTTAGAAAGAGTCTGGGGTATAAACAGGGCAAACTGTGTTTTGTTACATGGGGCAGGGATATGGGGGGGATGAGGACTGAGGCTGCTGCAGGGTTGTCCTCTGTGACAACAGACTGTGGCTGTCCCTGTGTTGCACAGAGTCAGTTTCAGCTGGCTCCAAAACGGACCCACTGCTGGTTAAAACTGATCCCAGCAGCCAAGCTCGAGGTGCCTCTGTAAAAACATATTTAAAGAGTGAAGAATGCTGAATAGCAGCTCTGAGAAAGAGGACTGATTCGTGAGGAAAAAAGTGAAACAACGCTGCAGACACCCAGGTCACTGAAGGAGAGGAGTGGGTGTTACAGGTGCCAGAGCAGAGATTCCCCTGCACCCCAACGAGCAGAGCATGGTAATGCAAATTAATCCCCTGCAGCCCGCGGAGGACACATTTGGGGCAGATATGCACATTGCAACCCACGGAGGATCCCAGGCTGGAGGAAGATGATACGTCCTAAAGGGAGCTGCAGCCCTTGGAGAATCCGTGCTGGAGCAGGTTTGCTGGCAGGAGCTGTGAGAGCACAAACAACGGAGCATTCTTTCCTGAAGGACTGTGCTCTGTGCAAAGAATCCACGCTAGAGCACTTGGTAAACAACTTCAGTCCATAGGAAGGACTCACACTGAAGCAGCTAGTGAAGGGCTGTATCCTGTGGGATGGACCCCATGTTGGAGCTGGGAAACAGCATGGGGAGGAAGGAGGAGCAGAGATGAAGTGTTATGGACTGACCACAGCCTCTCTTCCCTATCTCACTGTGCATGGAGGAGGTTGAGAAGCAAGGAATGAAGGATTGAAATTGGGACTGGGAAGAAGAGGATGTGAAGGCAAAGTTTAGTTGGTCTTTCATCCTCCTACTCTATTTTTATTGGCAATAAATTAAATTAATATTCTCCAACTGGAGTCTTTTTTTGCCTCTGGTGGTTTCCTGTTCTTATTGAACCATGAACATTTCCATCTCGTTTTATCTCCTTGTCTTGCTGAGGAAGGGAAGTGGAGAGTGATTTGGTGGGCATCTGGCAGCCAACCAAGGTTAACCCACTGCACATAGTTTGCTTGCAGTGTGGTAAGAAGTTGAAACTATCTTTGGTTGATAGATTCCTCTTGTGTAGAAACACAGTTGTGTTTTCTACGATTCCAGTGTCTATTGCTGTACCATTTGCAATGGCCCTATGATATGATGACAGCAGAATCTACCTGTAGATCTCTAATCCAGTTTTCAGTAAATCAGGGGACCGATTCTAAATGAAGTATGTGTAACTGATGTATTCAAAATGAACTTTGAAGGACACAAAAAGGTAGTACTTTTCTTACATATTCTAGACAAAATTTTTAGGAAAAAACACTTAAGTGGAAAACTATAAATGCTTTTATAGGGATGTCCACTTAAATTATTTCTTCCTAGCTGGTGATTTATTCTTTTCTGTTACTGATCTGTTTATCAACAAATTACAATCTCTTCCTCCACTGATCTAGATATTAAAGTGTAACATTGCAAAATCACCAAGGGCAAGCAAAATGAGCAATGTGAGGCTTAGAAAAAAGGAAAAAGGAAACAAAAATTAAATGTGGTGAGATAAGAATAAAAAGAACAAAGATAAGTACTTTAACATGAAAAAGACGGGGAGAAAGAAAAAAGGGAAGAAAAATAATCTGAAATAATAAACAGTGTTTATTCACTTAATGAAACACTTAGATGTATCTCTGTGTGTGCATGAAGGTTCTACATCTAGACGACTTGCAAAGCACCTCTCAGATAATTATTTAGAGAGTACTGTAGCAATATACTTCAGCCATCAACAAAGGTCCTACCAAGATGCCACAAATTAATATTTTTTTCTGCAGTTTGTAGCTTCTTGGCACCTCTGGTATATTAGACGTCACTTAAAATTAGCTGTTAAAATTTGTGAATCTTTAAAGGTGCTGTTGAAGGGTCATTCAAACTGTACAGAAAGAAATATTAAAATGGCCAGAGAAGTAGGGAGATTTGTGCTGGGGATGGTATTACAGAAAGGCGAACATCTCTAGTGAACTTGACTAAGGAAAACCTTCATGCAGCTCTGAGTGCCAAGAGCCATGCGAAGGATCTCAGTGAAATTTACAAAGCCATTCACTCAGAGTAAAAGACTAGAGGGATATTAGCAAGCAATAGCAAAGTGCATATGCTACTTGGGAGCAAGCTGTCTTAAAAGTAATATGGAGACATTGTATGTTGCTCAGTTAAGGATTGCTCCCTGAGATTGCATTCCAGCTTTTGGGTGTAGGACATAATCCATTCTTGTGGACAAGCTCCTACTGTTCTTTCCTAATTCGCATGGTGATCTCTTGCAGCCCCATCGTATCTTCCTATTGTTTTGTATTTTTAAACAAAGATGAACACCTGTTCTGCCAGTGTGAGATGCTCAAGTCTGTGAGCTCATACAGTGTTTTAATCATCTCTGAGTAGGAAAATCATTCAGGCCGCAGTTTTTCCTTCACATTTGTGCTTATTGAAAAGACTAAATACTTCATCTCAGGGAAGGAACTAGAAAATGCTTCACTGTCTTGCTGGCAGCACTGCTGTCCTAGAATCTTTTCATGTCTTTGTAAATATTGATGTGAATATACAGAAATAAGTTCAACTGACCATGCTTTTGAGTAGAAAGAAATCACAAATTTTCACATACAGAAGTGCCAACCTACTCCAGTGTCAGTAGTGATTATCCTTCTATCTTTCATTGAGAATACCTAGTAAAGAAAACTGAGAATTAAAGACTGATTGGTCTTCCAGGCCTTCCATCACAGAGTTCCTGCATGATCCTTCCATCTGAATGCAAAATGGCATTTTAAGAACCTCTTTTCATTTGTTTTGAGTTTTTCAATGCATACAGATCAGATGATTATTATTATTAAGATGTCCTAATTAATCACTAAGGCAGAAAGGGGAGACTAGTTACTTATATAACCCAGATTCCTAAACAGAAAGACACCCCCTCCCCATGTTTTCATAACTCCGTAAATTCAGTGCCTCTCTCTTGCATTTCTTGTCCCATTCCCATTTCATTCAACTTCAGAAATTTATTGCAAAATGTCCCCCTCAAAGTGAATGAAAAACTTTAAAAGTAGCCTGTTTCCCTTACTGAAACCACTAAACTGATATACATTGGACCAAATATAATTCCTGGCATAGTGCTATTGCCACTCACTGGGACACGTGTACAGGTTGTTGTGGGTTATGTCTGTCATGGGGTGTAAACAACAGGTTTGTTCAATTCATAATGTGTAACGCTTTTAGCTTGGATTGCTTGTGTTTTGCTTCTATATGGGTTTTACAATGGAAGGCACTTCAACAAAGCCTTTAATTAGCAAAATGCTACAACAGGTATTTGCAGCTAGATAATTTATGATGTATAATATAATAATGCATTTCAAAGTAGAAAAGAAAGAAAAAAAATAGATTTTACTAAAAAAGGTCCATGTTTTGGCAGGAGTAAATGTTTGCCTACTCAATATCCCTTTCTGTGGATTGCTTTTAGGATTTTTTTTCCTAGTTTTCATAATTTTAGGAACTATGCTAGTCCTATTGTATTAATACCACGTTCTATGGTATTCTACGGGTATTTACTGGCAAAAGTGCTGTATCTGATGTCAGAAGGTAAGTACACATAAGATTGTAAACCCTCAAAAAATCAAAACAAATCTCGCCAAAGGCATAATTCACATAGAAAGAGTTTGGTAAGAGTTTTAGGTCAATGTTACAACTTGTTTTATTTCAGAGCTTTTCAAGAAGGTGCTGCTGCAAGGATTATTTTATAATGGAAATGCAAACATTACCCCTTGTTTTCCATAACGGTGACCAAACTGTTTTTATTCAAGTTGGTTTTGCTTCTGTATTTTAGCATTGTACAGAAGTCATGGATGTCCTGGTCTGATTGAGAGCCATAGTTAATCATTGATTAATTTTAGTGGAGTAAGGATTAAGTATCAAGGTTTCTTACTATATTGAAACTTCTGAAAACTATGTGTAAACAAAAAATAGAGTTTTGGACTGAGTGATTCCAACAGCTTAATATGATTTTCACTTGCATGCATGAAAAGCAAGCCATAAAATTATAGGAGTGAGTGATAGAGAGAAAAATAAGGAAAGTTATGTTTGAGAGTAAATGCAATTAGTTTGAGCATCGTAATTCTCGAAGAAAATAAATGATGCCATAATTAGACCCAGCCAAATATTTTTCGAGAATGGTTTTTAAAACCAAAAACCATAGTGATTTATGATCTTAATGCAGTTGATAAATACCTTCAGAAAAGATAAAGGCAAATGACATGTTTCAAGAGAACAAACATATTTCAGTCCCCCTTCCAAAATAAGAAAAATGCAATATTTATCTTTACCCAAAATGAAATTTTGAGATTAAATTTCCCCAATAAAAAATCAACCAACCATCCAAATAAAAAAACCCCCTCAAAACACCACAAACAAAGCATTCTAGTTTAATTGACCAAAATGTTTAGGCTAAGCAAAGGCCATCACAAGGAGAAAGACTAGAAAAATATGTGAATTCATTATAAACAACTGGAGACATATCCAGAGGTGTAATGTGGCAATTTGTGACATTTATGCTTTTTCTTCCTAGTCATTGATGCCTCTGGGTTTACTCTGGAAATAATGCAAGAAGAGTCTATCAGTATGGGTGAGTGAAAAAAAAAACCCAAATTGTCCTGGGTCAGAATGTGTAGGGCAAATACTGTGATGATGTAGCTTTTTTTAATTAAAAATATTTCAGGGTATAGTCAGTCCTATGCAGATCAGAGTTTGTATGTTAAGATTATACTAAACTGCATGATCACCAAAATATATTTTTCCATGAACTTCTTTTCATACAAATTTAAACTGTTATGGGAAATTCTAGTTCTTAGTCTATATGAAAGCTTGTAGTTTATACAAATAGTTCTGGAAGTCATGATTACAAATTACTTCTATGTGAAGCACTGACAATGTAGTCAGAAATGCTTTCTTTATCTAAAACCAGTTATTACTTTTAGAAGATGTATCATGGTTCTATAGATTTTAGAATTATAAGAACACAAATAAGGAAAGAAGTGGATGGCTAAAAGGTCCTTTTTTTTGTTTAGGAAAAAGTAAAGTCTAAAAATAACATTCATTATTGTACTCAAATTTATTACTGCTCTGATTCAGGTATTAAAAAAACCCTCCTTATCCACAATCCAGGATGACACAGTAATGCATTTATAATATTCTGTGCTACCATTATGATACCAAGTTTGGAATGCTAATAGAATTATTTCTTGTTTACTCAATACAATATATGTGTCCTTGTTAATACTGTGTATAATTCTATTGTGTTGCTCTATTTTCGAATGCCACTTGTTTATAATTCAAAAAGAATTTCCTATTTATCTGCATTTCCTGGCAACTACTATTTGGTGGTTTGTTTGTTTTTTGTTTGTTTTGGTTTGGTTTTGTTTGGTTTTGTTTGTTTTGTTTTGTTTGTTTGTGTACTGAGAATTGAGAGGTTTACTCAAAAGCTCTTAGATAAGACCCTCTCTTGACCAGTTCGACTGATTCTGGGAGATCTGGTTGTTAAAATGTCACTTTATCCCCAAGTGAGGGAAATTTATTTGACTAAAGAAGACAGTAGAAAATTTCAGAAACTTAAAAATGCTAAGTGAATAACAAAAATCAAATGAAATTTGCATACTAAAGTAATGCATACTGAAGTTAAAATTGACCCCCCTGGTGCACTTCACAGCATTCAAAGTCAAGAGTATTACTTTAAGAAAGGGAGAAAAATAATTATAAGCAGTTAAGTGCATGGCTACAGCCAGGAAAGTTAGGATGATGTAGGGAGACATATGAAGTAGGATGAAGAATAATGAGAGATTATTATAATGCTTTTGTGAGTCAGTAATAGGGGTTCTTGTATAGTACTGTGTGCAGGGTTTTTCACCCCATTTCAGAGAGATAATAAAAACTGTAAGGGGATTCAGAGAAGGACAATATCTATTATAGAGAATCTGGAATAGCTCTCACACAAGAAAATTGGGAGGATTTTCCTTGGAAAGAAGATGAGTAAGTGGGAGCACAATAAAAGTATACAAAATACTGAATACTGTAGAAAGATTAATAGGAGTTTTTCCTCCTCTTTTACAATACAAGAAAAAAATAGGCATTAATGAGAACATTGTTTTATTTACTTATATTTAGAATAATAGAGATGTCTATCCAAGACAGTAGGCTTCCTTACATAATTACACACTACATATCTTTACATAAAACCTAAGCAGCATTAGGGTAAACATAATCCACAAGGACTCAGACAAGGTTCTACATGCTATACAGAAAACAGTCCAGGGACATGTGCAATAAAGATAGTAAATTGAAAGCTGTTATTTTTTCCCCCGCACACAAAGTAATTAAATGTGAAAACTACAGTGCAACAGAAAGCAATAGGACCAAACATTTAGCAAAATTCAAGAGATTGCATGCTTGTGATTTTAATCGTGATAGACAAAGTCATTACAATTAATTATAACAACTTTGTAAACCATATTATGTCTCACATTTCAGAGCTTAAACTTATCTCTAATGATGTGAGACCAAGATGAAGCTTGGTGTAGACTGTAGATAATTTTCAGTCTGGAATGATTTTACACTTTCCCAGTACAAACAATTGCAATGGATGCTCTAAGAGATCATTCGACTGACCTTGTTGTGATCTCGTATTTTGATTCTTATGTTTCTGTATTAGTAAACATGCTGCATGTAGCTCTGGGAAAGCAGAATTGTTATGAAGCAAGATGTTGAGAAGCATAGAGTGTTAAGCTTGCATCATTAGAGAGCCAAATTGCTTCAAACAGGCACTCCTGATGGTAAGGAATTTTAGCCAGATGCACATCTGACTCATGTATGGGGCTATAACTTGAGTTGCTTAGAGAGAGATTGAAATCAAAGGTCTTAAGTGTGTTAGTTAACATAGTTTGACTGACTATAAATAATGTTTTAGACAGAACTAATTTTTACTGAGCATACATTTCAGAAAAAGTAAACTGAAGTTTTGCTTTGTTCCCTATTTTGGTTGTTAGTTTTAAAGTACCTTGACAAGTGTATGCAAAAATACATAGGTTCAGACCCTGGCATCCATTATAAACAATTTCCCTGTCAAAGAAGTAGGATAAATTTATATGAGACACTTTAGAGCACCTTCAATACTATAGCAGGCAATACTGTGAATGAAAAACTCAGCTGCTTTAAACATGTTTGAGCTAGGTGGAAAGTTGTAAAGGTGTTTCTTAAGAAAGACAACATAGAATTTTTTCAGTTTTACCTTACATAACCTATAAAAATCTCACAATAAACATCAGCTTGCTGAAAGTATGAATGTGGACAAATTAATGCTGGGTAATGCTGGTGAACTTGGAATGCATCAAAGATTGTGCACTAAGTGTCCATTTATCTGCCCTACAGTATGTGCAAAGGGGTACTTTGTTTTTATCAAGACTTGTCACCGATTCAGAAGATGTATATTCAGATATGTATCAGACAGATAATTCTACTAAAATTTTTTCAATAACTTTTTTGCATGTTCTTAGATTTAATTGGGGATGCTGGGGATAGACAACAGCTCTTGAAAAACAAATGCACAACATAGTGCATCTATTTTAGCTTTTTCAGCCTGGAGAGTGAATACTCTGGGCACAGTAAGACTACTCACAACATCAAGAATATTCCAATTGCTGTGGTGTACAGGCTAAAATGAACCAAAAAGGGAGACGCTGTTTTAAGGAAAACAGGATGCAGTTTCATCAATATTTCTGAGAACACTGCAACATGAAAAACTGTGAATAAGAAACTCTTAGCTTCCCAGTTGGCAACTTATTGATTATAAGAGCAGTTCACTAATGAGCTAACTAGTAGAAACCAAAGCCAAAAGAGCTTGCACATCCAAATATGCTGACATTATTTAACAATGAGCATGTTTGAACAGGAACACCTGAACTTTGCTGGTTGAAGGAAAATGGCTTTACCTTCTCTTGATTTATTTTTTTAGCCCACAGTAATATATTATTTAGCTTTATAACTAGGATAGTATTTAGGCAGAGTCTTTAATCAGACCCAATTATACTGTCTCAACAGAACTCCGAGAACTAGCTGCATTTCAAATAATTTGTATGCTACATCTCAAGGTAGTTGACTCTATTTTTTTCTAGGCAAGAGGAGTATAGCACACTGCATAATTTGTGAGCAGTTAATTTTCATAGCAATATAGAGAAATTTGACTTGTGAGTACTGAGCCTACTCATACAATCAGTTTTGCTCTGTGTTGTCTTTGGTTAGCTAGAGGACTCTGTCTCACCTTATTCTTTTCTCTATTGCCATGCCTTTGTTGAGGCTCACATGAACTATGAAACCTTGAATAAAAAGCCTTGGAAAGCCAAATGAGCTTACAGGGCTATTTAAATCTGCCTGTCTTCTTAAATGACTGTTTTCTCCTTTCCATCTAGACTTCCCATTAAACATTGACAAAAGGATATTTCAGGCTTGCACATAGACAGATATATTCCAGAGTCTGTACTGTGGCTTTGTTGTCTTGATTGTCCAAATTGTGAAATAGGGACCAAGCAACTGGGCTCTTGTGTGTCTGGATGAGACCAGAATGTGTGCCAGGACCAGGAGCTAAGAAATGATACTGGGTGCTGTAGTTCAAGCATAGCTCATCCCAGTCAACTGAAGCTCCACAATAAACATCCTCTGACACAATAAAAGTGTCCATGATAGTGTAAGGCTTATCTGTTCAGAAACTTAAGCTTTTAACTATGGCATGATTTTTCTGTATAGATCCCAAAATGATCCATCACCTGTGAGCAGGGACGCAGCTGGACAGCAATGATTGAGCTGTGTAGCTGTGCTCACTCTCTGCTGACAAATGATACAAAGTGCATGCTGTACTCTTTAATTCATGTTTGCTTTGAGTGGACCACATATTTCTGCAGCCTTTCCTCCCTGAAATAAATAGGTGGCAATATGCTTATATATATATTAAAAGTAGTTTAAGAATTGTGTTAAATGAAGTGCTCCTCTGACAGGAGAACACACGCTAATCGGGTCACTTAGTGCATTGAAGTGAAGAGCATGATAAAAAGTCTAAGCAGATTTTCCCTATGACTAACATAGAATAGGGCAATGGGCATAGCACTTATGTCCAAGGATTTTAGGTAGTAGCAAAGATAAAATGCTTGAAGAACTCCATTTTCATTTTCAGTGGAAGAAATATAGCACTTTCATTTCCTTCTCACACATCAGAATTACATTCTATGATAAATAATACAATGGAAAGATAATTATTCTAAGGGGTTAGTTTTAAAGAGGCTTTTGAGGGTAGAGAGAGGAGGACTTTTTGTAGTCATTTATAGTAGATTTGAGTTATGCAAAAAAAAGCTATAAAAGCTTTGTTGTTGATTTCAGTGTGCTCATGAGCTGGGATTAATGTCCTTTGTGCTTGCTGATGTAGACAAACATGCAGTAGCTCTAAATTTATACCACATGTACTGGAATCAAGCTCGCCTTTTCATTTAAATGCCTTTATGAACAGGAGGCATTTTTTATATCTAATGACTCCTAAAATGGCACACACTGATGGGTGAGACCAGAAAAATAGCAAGATAAATAAAGAAGACACTTAGCTACAGCCTGTCTATAGCAAGTGTAAACATCAATTCTATTGAGACCAAGCAGAATTAACTTTTGTGATTTAGATACAGGGGATTTGTTTCAGTGACTCTGTATGTGTAGATGCAGACATATAGATTTGTGTATGTGACATTGTGACCAGGCACTTTGGCTATTTCTTTTGCTGAGAGAGTTTACAGAGTCTGCATTCAGAAAATTAAAAGGGACTGTTTGCAGGAATATATACAAACACTGACAGAAACTGATATGTCACAAAACTGTGGTGATAATGCTGTTTTAAAATGTACACTAGTGGGGACACAGAGCTCATTTCCATAACTACTGCAGCATCTTATGCCTGTAAGAGGAATGATTGTGGAATACAAAGTGGAGGATTCTTATTAAGTGTGTTGGTGACAAGAAGGCAATATTTTATATAAGGCATGAAAAGGAAGCTTTTGGAAAGCTGCTTAAGGTACAGCACTTCCTTATCATTTTTGTAATTTGGATGATAAAAAAACCCAATAACCAACTGAAAAGCCAACCTTTGGACACAAGTACTGTCTTCAAAAATGGCATGAGAGCATAGACAATCACATAAATTTATACAGAGTTTCTCAGATCATGGTAGTTCTTTGTCATCATATAGAGGAGCTATTTAGGAAAAATATTCAAAATGCCTGTTTCATTTTGCTAATGCAGAAGACAGAGATGTATCTGTGCTAAGTTCTTTTTTAGTCCTCAGAATATAAAACAAATTTACCTAAGTTTAAATCTGGAAGAAATGATAGTTCTATTGAAATGCTTATTACATAAGTGGCCACCCTATCATTCTTGCTATGCAAGAAAGAGGGTCTGTGAAATTGATGTAATGACAAAACTAGCCAGGCAAAGATCTGTTAAATGCAGACAGCAAAATGCAGAGGAAATAGGTACAGTCTAGCTACCTAATCTTTGTAGTTGATATTAAAATCCTATTCTGAATCTTATTTGAAGTAAAGTATTACACATAATCAGCTGCTTATATAACCAGTACCTATCCCTTTTGCTTCCTTTCTAAAAGGAAAAAATAATGGTTGTGATGGCAATGGGTTATCAGAGCTCTAGGGTCATGTGAACTCTCTTGCTGAGGAGACAAAAGTCTGGAGCTCATATCCTGGGTGACTGTCTTCACATTCTGATTTGCCTGCCTTTTAAAGCATCTGTTAGCATGGCAAGGTGTACTTCCTTCTTGCAGTCAGTGCAGGACTGGATGGCCTTTCACATACACTCCAGACAGAGCTCTGAACAAGTTGCTGGTTTTCAGTGGGTGTCAGTGTGTTTATACTGCATGTATCAGCAAAAAGAACAACTGTCATGAGTGACAGATGAAATGCTTTAAAAATGTCAGAGGTATCTTCATGTTGGCCTCAGTGCACTATTTTGTACAACTTATGATTACAAAAAAGAATTTGAAGAGATTAAATGGGAAGTGAATATAAAAAATGAGATGGGCTTTTATTAAATTGAAGTATTTAAATTGCTGTAAACTGCATCAAACTATTAAAAAAATATTATATCCTGCAGATATTGTGACCACTTCCCTGGGGAGCCCGTTGCAGTACCCAACCATCCTCTTGGTGAAGAACCTTTTTCTAATATCCAGTATAAACCTCCCCTGACACAACTTCAGGCCATTCCCTCAGGTCCTGTCACTGGTCACCACAGAGAAGAGATCAGTGCCTGTCCCTCCTCTTCCCCTTACAAGGAAGTTGCAACTGCACTGAGGTCTCCCCTCAGTCTCCTCTCCTCCAGGCTGAACAGACCAAGTGACCTCAGCTGCTCCTCAAGCGGCTTCCCCTCAAGGCCCTTCACCATCTTCATTGCCCTCCTTTGGACACTCTCTAATGGCTTAATATTTTTCTTATATTGTGGTGACCAAAACTGCCACAATATCCAAGGTGAGGCTGCACCAGTGCAGAGCAGAGTGGAACAATCACCTCGCTTTGCTGCCTGGCGATGCTTTGCCTGATGCTCCCCAGGACAGAGTTGGCCCTCCTTGCTGCCAGGGCACTGCTGACTCATATTCAACTTGATGTCAATCAGGACCCCTAGGTCCCTTTCCACAGCACTGCTTTCCAGCCTCTCATTCCCTGGTCTGTACAAACATCCAGGGTTGTCCCATTCCAGGTGAAGAATCTGTTTGGGCACTGGAACAGGCTTCCCAGGGAAGTGGTCACAGAACCAAGCCTGACAGATTTCAAGAAGTGTTTGGACGATACTCTCAGGCACATGACGTGACTCTTGGGGATGTCCTGTGCAGGGCTAAGGGTTGGACTCAAAGATCCTTTTGTGTTCCTTCCAACTCAGCATATTCTGTGATTCTGTGATTATGTGAGTGGGTTAAATGAATAGAACAATGGCTGAAATATTATTTCTTTATAACATAAGAAGTTGGAAGTTCACTGAAGTTCACTTACATTTGTATTAGGACGTATGTTCGAGAAAAAGTGATACGATCAATGCTAAGAGCTAATGTCTTTGCAGCAGGAATTCAGAGGGATTACTTCAGATTAACACTAGACTGGCCCAGTGGACTGAATGTGCATTTGTGTTTGGAGCGTGTGAGTTGAGTTGTTGGAGTACTTTTTCCAGTGTCATCCATCATATACAGATTGTATACTCCAAGAAGCCTCTGTGATTTCAGCCAAAGTGCAGTACTTAATCCTTTCAAAGCATGCCCCTAAATTAAAGTACTAATACAGAGGCATCCTTTACGTCCCTGTTGCCACCAGTAAATGCAGTAACTCTAACCAGCCCAAAATTAAAAAATACTTACATGTGATCAGGGCTTGTTTAGGCACATATAAGTTAGCTTCAATTGCTCTTATTTGGAATCAAAGCAGAGAACCATGCTTACACAAGCATGCCAGAATGCTTTACACTTAGGGATTCTGGCTCTGATGAAGTCAGTGTCACTATTTCTTTACAGCTGGTACTAAGTGTCACAGTACCTATATGAACTGCAATGAAACCTCTACGGGTGTAGAATGGCTTCATAGGTGTTGTAATGAGAAACATTTGATTTAACCCTTTAAAATGAAAAATTACACACATGTTTCTGTACTTTTGCAAATTAGTGACTAAAATCACAACCGGAGATGCTTTATCTCTGACTGCATTGCTGGAATCAGCTGTAGAATAGAATTTATACCTTGTACCACATGAAATGAAAACTCCTAGGGATCCTAAAAACTAGCTGTGAGATGAGCTCTCTAGGGAACAAATAATCACCTCATTGACAGTACTGAGCTGCATTAATATGCACCAAAAGTGATGCTAGCAGTTTCTAGCAGAAACAGGAGAGCAAATTATGGTATTTCTTTTACTCACATCCTGCAGGAGTCTCTTCATTGACAAATAAAGTGGACCTTATTAAGCTGAGACATACCTCTTTGAACTAGACTAACTCTAGCACTGTGTGCACATATTTCAGTTTCCTCATGAGGAATATAAAAAAGAGAGTTGCCTTTTCTTTTTTTTTTTTGTGTGTGTGCTTTTTTCCTCTTATGAATAAGACTAAAACGAGGTACTCTACTTCAGACAAATCTAAAAATTGATATTTCTTCTAGCCTTTCTTTTTTCTAGGTTTAACTAGTCAGTAGGTTTAAAAAGAAATGGTTTATCATGGAGACACACACATATATATATGTATATATATATTTATAAATATGTACAAATAAATTTCTCACTGTTTGTGGTTTTGTTTTGGAAGGTTTTTTTGTCACCTTTGTTTTTTTATAGGAGGAAACATTCATCTTCATTGGTAAACCATGCATTGTCCAGGTGTATGACTCAACAAAGTAGCTGCTATTTTTTAGGACATATTTTAAAGACAACTTCAAGGTGAAATTCACAGAAAAACAAGCTGTGCTGTAGTGGTGTGTTGTGATGCTGACATAGCCTGAGCTCTGATTTACTGCTACTTCCTTTCTGCCAAACACTTTTACATCACTGATGTGGTATCCCATAGTGTTTTGCCTTGTTTCCATCGGTTCTTGACCTGACTTTATGCTGAGATGGAACCAAAAGGAAGATCAGAAATGCATTGCTGTAGGTGTTGCTGTGGAGTCAAAGCACAAAGGTGGGGCTACATAAAGAAAGAGAAGGATCTAAAAGGCTTAGGAAGGTCTATTTTGTTATATATTTGGGAGAGAACAGGCATAACTTAGAACAAAGCCATTTGTAGAAGGGGAAGTTGTAAATAAGCCGTTATGTGGCCTTCCTCAAGTGCCTGTACACCAGTGTGCAGAGCTAGGTTAAGCTCTATATTCTGTATGTTCTGAACTTGGTTAGAATATAGAGCTTAAACAAGCTCTATATTCTATATATTCTATATTATATAGATGAGAATATATCTATTAATGATTTATGGAAGTCTGTGCACTTCCATAAGCCTGTAAAATAGATCAAAATCAAAAAAGTCAGGTGCAGTACTATGCACAATTTAGACACTTCCATGAATAGTTGCAGCCTATCTAGGAAAACAAGGAAAGAATATGAACGCTGTGTTAGAGACCTCTCCCATGATAGTGGAAATGTGTTTGCCAAGACCTTCTGATGACTGGTATTGGGGATACTGTGCTGGGGGTATGCTACAGGCCACGTGACCAAGAGGAGATGAGGATAGCTAAAAACTAATAGAAGGTTGCTGCCTATACATCCTTACCTTTGTGTGGGTTTTTAACCATCCAGACATTCTCTGGAAAGGCAGCAATATGCAAGCAATTCAAGAAGCTACTGCACTACATATTAGCTGCTTCCCAGTGCAAATGCTGGAGGAATCAGACATTATAATGGTGAACTGACCTGCTGTTCACAGATCCCTCAGGTCAGGGTTGAAGGAAGGCTGGAAAGACACACAGCAGAGTTGAGACTCCGGCTTTCAGAAAAGCAGATTTCAATCTCTTTTGGCAATTTCTTTGCCCAAGTTTCAAATTGTTAGGCAGAATTCCTGCTGGAACCTGCCATGAGGGAAAGAAGTTCATAAGCAAAATGGTTGTTTTTCAATGAAAACTTACTCAGAGTTCAAAAATTACCTCTATTCCATTTGAGCCGGAAGATGAGAAGTTTTGGCAGAAGAGTCACTTGGCTAGGTAGGGTGCTTCTGGATGAACTGAAACACAAGAACACACAAGAAGTGGAAACTAGGCATCAGAGGAGGAATACAAACAGAATTGCTTGAGCATTTGGAGCAAAATCAGAGGAACATAAGGGGTAAGCAGGAGAATATGCTAGAATCAGTGGGATATTCAGGGAAAATGTGGGTCCACTGATGAGTGTAGGAAAAACAGATGGTACAGAAAAGGCTGAATGACTCCATGTCTTTCTTTGTCTCTGTCTTCACAAGCAAAATTTTCAGTACCAGCACAACTGGAGGTTGGGGGGACAACATGGGATAAAGAAGCAACAGCTTTCTTCGAGAAACTGAATGTCTTCAAAACCTTGGACCACATTATATTCACCTGAGGGCACTGAAAGGTTGACTGAGGTGATGCAATTAGATAAGGTTGCTGATTTTAGTTCTGCTAATGATTTTCTGGCTGTAAAGCTGTTGCTAGGAATGCTTGGATTTACATTTACAGCCAAGGACAAGGCTGATAGTCCAAACTAGAACAAATGGCCATTGACAAAATATTAGGCTAACCATATAGCTTAGGTGAGGGGTTTCTAGAGAAGAAATAAGAATATACTGCAGAATGCAAGAAATAAGTGCATTGTGAGAAGCCTTATATACTGCCAGAAAAAAAAGAAAAAAAAGTTTTGTCTGATTGTGCCTAGCCTATTAATTTTAAAGGATGTGCTTTGTGCTGAATATTCTCATGAGGGCAGCAGTTGAATGCTTTCTCAGTAACTATGTCTTCGTGAATAAAGTGTTAGGAATTTCTATCTTGTCCTTTCTGTAGACCAGCAAAAACACCTGCTGCCCCAACTAACTGCTCATGAGATTATTATTTTCTTAACAAGAAAGCATTTTTCTCCCTGAAATTGTCACTAAAACTTGGTCTGGCAACTTAGCCAGTCAAGACTAAAGTCCTGAAATACTTTTGACTTCTGCATTCATATTGGTGTCTTCCAATTATTTCGGAAATATAGAATATAGTGCTAATGCACCATCAACTTCAGTGGTGCAGAGTCCATATCTTACTTGGTTTCAGGATTATTGGATCCTGTCTGACACACAACTTGACAGGAGTGCTGACGTGCCTACAATAGTGTATTCATGATTTTAACTGAAGGACCTGCCATCAGCTTTTTGGTTTGACCATGTCCCTATTACTCTTTCTTAGCTATTGATCTAAGTTTGTCATAATGGATTTTGATTATGTAAACACCTGGGATTTTCTCAAATTGGACTAGAACAAGAGAATTTATGCATGAAATAAAATATCTGCTATCACTATTTATTGAATCAGTCAGAGAATATAAGAAAAAAGAATGAGGTAGTTGACCAATTACACAGTGCAGATAGGGTGAAATTTGATTGCAGAAAAAAAAAAAATATTGGAAGCACTGTAAGAGTATTTGCCCAAAAGTCCATGTTTGCTGGCTTTGACTGTTAGACTCTTTTTGCTAGATTTTGATTGGGGAGGAATACTAATATATTGTTCTCTAAGTGCTAGGCATGGTGCTATTTCCTTTCATCTCAATAATAAAGAATATATAAATTAGCTTTTCGGACTACAGAACATGTTCTGTATCAGATAATAATTTCACTGTAGGTGAATGTGAATGTCAAAGCCCTGGAACAAATTTCTGAAGCAAACATCTCTGTTTTTCTCATTTTTCTAAATATTTTTCTGAAAGTGGTCTTGGACATGATAATGCTGGTCTTGGACATGATAATGCCTATAGTGATTTTGCCGTTTTGTAGTGGAAGGCATGAAGGGAGAGACAACAGCAAGCTTATTAGAGAGTAGGCAGTAGAAGCAGAATAACAAAGAAGAGAGAAAGACTTCTGAAGGAAAGTGTCAGTGTCTAGAAATGCAAACCATCATTCAGCTGATAGGTACCATTTTCCTTTCTGCCCTCTTCTCTCTCTCACTTCCTCTTCTTCATGTTTCAATTTATCCTTTACATTCCCATCTGTTCTTGTGTCTACTCCTTTGCTTCCTGCTCTGTGCCTTCACTTGCTGCATGGAGTGCACTCTACAAAAAGCAGTCTATATTCTAGTTTATAGTATGTGCTGAAGGACTTAGCACTCATTTTCCACTAAATTCCCACAGGGCTCATCAATTAAATCAATGTCCTACAAGACTCAAGGGAAGGTGTATCTAGTTCAAAAACACAGTTGGAGGAATTTACATCCATGTTATGACCTAATAGTAGTATTTCCCCTCTAGGGTTGGGATACAAATCTGTGTTGCCTCTCTTTTAAGACAATTCCATGACCATTAGGGAATTCCCACACTGCTCTCTCATTGTTGTTTTGATACATCTGTTTTTGCAGCTGCTTAATGAACTCAAGTAAGGAACAGACCCACCTAGCAAGCAGCCCAAAATTTGTGTATTTAAAACTTCCCTTTCTGCTTCAATTATAGCTGTACAAATATATAGTCCAGTGAAGAAGAAAAGACAATATGGGAATGTGAACCTGGTGGCATGGAAAAGGGGATTCAAGCTTAGTTTTAATGTCCAGCTATGACATCAGCCCTTCTGGACCTAGTCTTTAATTGTTTGCTCCATTTTAGCTGTATTATAAATGTGTCTACCAGCAGCACTCTGAAGCTATACAGTATCAATTAAATATTTCTAATTAAGCAGTATCTAAAAAATAATTGTAATATTTCTAAAAAAACATACATCTGATCCTAAACACATTAGTTGAATATCTTGAAGAACTGTTGGCACCAGTGCAAATATTTTGTCCAGCTAACAGGACCTTTTATCTGTTTCATGAAATATGTGTGCTGTTTTTGAGGATAGTATTTAATTTGTGAAGTGCTTGGGATCTTGATAGTACTTGCTGGTGAATTGTTCAGCATCTTGATAGCTGTTAGTTATAGTTTCTTTTATTAAATTTGTCACAAGTACAATTAATGACTCACTAACTCCTGGCATAGAATATACATTATGCTTTTAGAATTTCTTGTTTTTTCTGCCTTCCTAAGGGACCAATGTTATAGCTTAGTGATACAAAATCCTTCCTGATCTTTACCCATCATAAACAGAGCATTAGTTAAGTAATCTCTAACTAGGATCAGGGTAAGATTTATTAATGTCCACATACCTGACTGAGAAAAATGACTGTAGTCATATGATCACTCAGCTTATTGTTTTGGGGCACTAACAGTATGTTTTAAATTCAAGTATCAAGGACAGCATCAGCATGTTCAGTAGATTTTTTTTCTGTGTGTGTGACGTTTTCTCATTTGCTTTGCCATTGCTTTTTTTTATAGTAAGACAACTTGTGTTTTTTAGGCAAAGCATGAAATGAAGTAACAACATCTTGTTTGATTGGGAATTTGATTGTAAATTAAATAGAAGGATCTGCCTGATCACATACATATCCACACAGTTATGGTTTTATAGCAATGTCCCTCGCTTTAGTGTCTAAGATTTTACAGCAAATGATGTAAGATAGATATTGTTACTCTCTGAAGGTGAAAAGGCGAGACAATATTGAGGAGAGATATTGAAGAATCAAACAAATTGCACAAATTAGGAGGCAGTGAATGAATAAATGGAAAAAAAAAAACTTGGCAAAAAATGAGGAAGAAGAAACACAGACAACAACCGACAGTGAAAGGAAAATCACTTCACAAATGCAGTTACTACTTCTGAGTTCAAAATTCAACAGAAAAAAAAATATTGCAATACAAGGAGAAAGATGAAAAGGAAAAGAGCTTAAAAAGAGAACAAAGGAGAATTTTTTTTTTCTCCTCTCAGCTGGTTGGTGTTCCCTGGAATGTGTTATTATCCTCTGTGTTGGCCTGAATGATTTGGCCAATTTTGTTTATTGTTTCCTCTTCCCTGTGTAGTGACTCCTAAGTGAGTGGAATCTGTTGAATGCAGGTAATGAGCAACTGTGATAGATGACAACTGCCATGGATCCAACCCAGAGAGCACTGACAGAGAGGCTAAATACCTCTGAAGGAACCAATCACTTGCCATTGGCATGCAGGTGTATATCAAAGATCTAGCAAGGTTCAGTATATCTGGCCAGCAGCTGGTCCCAGCCACAGGGTCACTCTTTCTTCTTATTCAGTTCAGCAGTGACCGTGATGTGTGGGTCCCATGTTTGAAGCTGTTGTCCTCAGTATAACACCAGTTCGATGATGCCAGTTCTGGGTATTATGATGATGTAGCATGAAACAGAGAATCTGTGGGTGTTTTGAAGAACAGACACAGATAGGATGCTGCAGAGAACTGGCACACAGGCTGGTGTAAAGAGTTAAACCTGTATAGGACTGCCAGGCAATGAGAAACAAATTGAAATACTATGCTTCCTGTGCAGGAAAAGTCACATAAGCAATGTTTAATTTAAGTGCTGCTGAACTCAGCAAATAGGTGTTCTACATATCACTTCCCATGTTTCCAAATCTTAAATTCAGTGACGGTTTCTGTACTCTCTTGACCTGCTGTAATAATCACTGTTTCACCTATCCAGGTGGTTAACTTGCACCATGGGGAAAAAGCCAAGGCACAGAAGTCCCAAGCTAGCTGCTTAACACAGGACTCTGAGCATTCAGAATGTTTCGGCTGCTGCAGCAAATTTGCACTTGTGTTTCTAATTGTTTTATTCCAATGGGGATATGCAATGTGTCGAAGGATGAAAATATTAATAGAGACTATCATGTATCATTCTCTATAAGTAGTTCCTTTTTGCAAAGGACAAAATTATGAACTGATAAACTGAAGGTTAGGATTAAATCACCTATTTCTATGGAGATAACTTCAGAGAAATACAGCTTCTTCCTACTGCTGATCCTACTCTAACTTGTAATGAGAGGATTAGGTGACAAGTGTCACCAGCATTATTTCTGATGCTAAGAGATTGCTAATAATGTGATAGAAGTCTGCTGTGAAAATTGCATGAGGAAGGTTATCTATAGCATAGGTTGAACAGGGAACTTGCTTTTTAGTACCCTGACAGCATAATTAAAAATGCTTCTTGCTCCTTACAGTGTCAGCTCTTTGCTTCTGCTGTTTCTCTGTGAGGTAGTGCAGTGTGCTACACGTCTGTCATGGTCTTTCTTGACCTAGAAAAGTCTGAGACCACATGATCCAAAGTCATGTAAAATCAATGTGTCTTCTCCTCAAGGAATATTGCCAGACTTTGGGTACTGCTCAAAAAAATAAATAAACTAGGGATTAACTTTTCTTAAATGAGCTAGCAAAGGAATTATCTGAAATAAAAGCACAGCAGTAGGTAGCAGGAAACTTATTTTCTATTTCAGCCCTTACCATGAAAAGTCTTGTTGCCTCAGTTTAGCCAGTTCTTTTTGACAAGTGCCTCATAGAGGAGCTGCTTAGCTAGTGCAGTTGAATGGCTGGGAATATGGGGGCTATGTTTTGGTTTTCTACTGAAAACAGTGTTCATAACACAGGGATGTTTAAGCCATTGCTAAGCAGTGCTGACACAGAGTCAAGGCCTTTTCTGCTTCTCACTCCACTCAACCATCAAGGAGGGTGGGGATGCACAAGGAGTTGGGAGGGGACACAGCTTGAACAGCTGCCCCTGACTGACCCAAGGGAAATTCTACACCCTGTGGAGTAATGCTCAGCATATAAAGCTCGGGGAAGAAGGCAGCACGTTCAGTGTGCTGGCTTTGTCTTCCCAAGTCACCGTTACGTGTGATGGAGCCCTGCTTTCCTGCGGACGGCTGAATACCTGCCTGCCCATGGGAAGTGGTGAATGAATTCCTTGTTTTGCTTTGTTTGCATGAGCAGCTTTTGCTTTACTGTCTTTATCTCAACCCAAGAGTTTTCTCACTTTTACTCTTCTGATTCCCTCTCCTATCCCAAACATCCCACGAAGGGGAGTGATTGAGTGGCTGCATGGTACTTGGTTGCAGGCTGGGATTAAACCATGAGAACAAGAAGTCTTGCTAGCTTGCCATTTTGTTTAAAAATAAGTTTGGAGGTTTTTTGCCTACTTTTATCATTCATTTATTTTTATCCATTCTAGTCTCTGCATTTGAGTTTCCTGCATGATTAATTCTGTAATACTAAAAATGTGATGAAATGCAAACTTTATAAAATTGATGGATAATTATGTTTCTTATGTTAGTCAGCGAAACGAATGATGAAAAAACACTGTGGCCTGATCAAAACCATTAAATAATTTAAAATGAGGACTTCAGAATCAGGTTAGAAGAATTATATTGAAAATAATGGCTATCTTGCTTTATAAGCTTTCTGATGTGTCCTATCTTTTGCAGGGCTTTTCTCTTGAAGAATGTTAAGCACATATTTGTAGTTAATTTGCTGATACTATGTGCGTGAGTTATTACTTTTTCTTAACTTCAAATTGTGCAGTTCATTCTTTTCATTCCTAAAGGGATAAAGGCTGGGATTTTCCAAAGGAGCTTAGAGAATTTAGGGCTAAATTTTAAAAGGTGTCTGAAGATTCAGATAGATGCCAAAGGGGATTTTTCAGAAGGATTCAGCTTTGTATTAGAAGAAATAGAGGTGGATATTGAAATTCTTGAAAATCATACTGGGTTTGCATTGGTAGCCTTCAAGTTCCTACAGGAATTAAAACTGTCTTCTTTGGCTTTATGTCTATTTTAGTAAGTAGTGCAACACAGTAGGAGCAGATTTGTAGACCAAGATGATGCTTAGAAGCTGACATTCACATTACTTAGTTTTGAGGTGTTTGTCTTCAGAAGAGCACTAGTCCTATCCCATAGACTGCATTCAAATTAGCAGATGGAGCACATTAAATATGTCACAGAGTCCTAGAAGAATTGTTTGAAAAGAATGCCTGGAAGTCCTCTAGTTAAATATGCAGCACAGTGAATCTGCGGACTACTGAATGCTGCCCTACTCTCCCAGTGAGGAGCGCTTTAGAAGTCCAGCCTGAAGATTCCAAGCTGCAGCTTCCATTATTGTTGGCTACATCTTCTGTTGTTTACTTCTACCAAGATAACTTTTGTTTTCTGCTTAGTTTCATGTCTAAGCACTGAGCATTAGTATTGGAAGCACATGAAGCAGGATTGTGCCTTTGTAGACCTCTCCTACCTGTGCAGACTTTCAAATACACTGCTTTCTGACTTACTTCTGGATATAGACCCCCTTGTTGAAAGCTCTCCTTGTTAGTTCACCATGTCTATATCCTAGCACACTATGAAGAAAGAAAACAAAGCATTACTGGTGATTTAGGCATGCATCCAGCTGTTCTTGTGCCATGGATGTCTATTTCTCTCTGGGTCCATCCTCTTGACCAGAAAGATGGAAGAGAACACTACTTTGACTTCTGTCTGCATTTTCTTTGCACCATTACCCCTAGAGGCAGGTGCAGTAGTCTACCCTTGGTGAGCCTCCAGGAGATTTCCCCTTCACCAGGGATGCTCTGTGTTTGTGAGTTTCTGACATTTTGATTGCCCCTGAAGCAATCAACTTAAGCCTGTTAGAAATCATATTGACAGAAAGTTCTGGTTGGAAAATGTTAATTGAAAGAAACAAATGAACAAACTCAAAATTGATGTTCTTGAATGTTATTGAACTCCAATATATTCTTGGGCATTGCTTTTGCCTTGATCCTCCAGTAGTCAATAGAGAATTCAGTGGATGTGTCTAAATTGCTTGCACAATTCTGTTCCCTTGATTGTCCATCAAAATCATGCTCTGCTTTTATTCCCTGGAATCTTTCAAAAGCGTTCCCTGTTCAGTCAATCTAGATTGACCCCATGAGGTCTCTTACAGTCTTCTACAGGAACACACTAGAAGCTCCAGTGAGTTTCCAGCCTCACTCCTCATATTTTACTATTGGTATAGAGCTGAAAAGAAAAGTAAAAATACAGTTTTTACTGATAATCTGGAGACCCAGGTGCTATTTCCAAACAGATGTTTATTTACTGTGACAGCAGACCAGATACATAACTCCCCTCTACCCTATATTTTCCATATAGTGAAAATATAACCATAATGTATAATTCATGGCTGTCCATACAGGGATATTATAGCAGTACTATACTGTTATAGGTACCTTAACTGTCAGTTTTGTCATGCAAAGTATAGGAAGTCAATTAGAATTGCCTTGAGTGCCCACTTTATTATGGTTATCAGATACTGGGTACACAATCTGGGTATGGTGAAGTAAGATCAATTTTCTAGGCTATCAGTTTACTGCTTGGGCACATTACCTTATACTACTGTGAAGTAAAATTTGCCCTTTCCATGAATTAGTCACTTTTTCCAAGTTTCTGAGTTTGGCCCACAAAATCTTGTTTGAGTGTTCATTGCCTCAAAGAAATATATCAGGGTAGGAAAAAGTGCTTTCCTCTTGTGGAAGCTTTGCTGTTTTTTTCGCCAGCAAGCTTTACTTTTGTTTTTATATGGTTTTGTCCTTAATTAGGCTCTTAATTACTTTCTCTGAAACCACAGTGAGTCTCATTGCTTTGTAATTCCCCTGATCTCCGGTGACTTCTTATTTTAAATATAGATGGTGTTTTATGTGAACAGATTGTTATCCTCAAAAATAATTGCTGTTGTAAAGCTCACATTTTTCATCCTTTTCTATATCAACACTGCTTCAAACTTTATTTCACTCAAAGTTTTCAAGCTAGTTCAGGTCCTGCTCCCTGGAAAATCACAAATATATTGACTGTTTTTTTAGTTTGGGGCTAATATGCTGCATAGGGGCTAATATGCTGCATAATATGCTGCAGTGAGCACTATTCTGTCTGTGCTCACTGCTTGTACAGAGGAAACAATAAGCTATGAAAAGAGTTCCACAAAAAAAGTGAGGAGAAATAGGCAGGTAGGTCAGCAACATCAGCCAGCATGGGGTAGGCAGAGCCTCCGGTGTGTCTTTTCAAATGATGGAAGGGTGCGTGCAAGGCTGTGTGACAGGAGAGTGTCTGCTGCTTTTAGGGTTTCTGGTCAAAGACCTTTTCAACAACAGGGGACAAGGGATAATTGGAAAAGGAGGAAACCATAAACAAGAACATAGAAGGATACAAACGTGATGGACAAATGATAAGGGAGGCAGTGATGGGAACCAAAGCTGATCAATCACTCTAACTGATGGGGACCTATGTGAGAGACAGAACGTTTACTCCAGTGAGGTAATCTGGAGACCCTGGGGCTCCTTGTCAACTGGGAATCCAAGGGAAAAAGGGGAAAGCCAGAAAACAAAATGTACCAAGACACAGACCTGACAAAGCAAACATGGAGACAGTGAGAAGACATAGACCTTATGATTCACAGTAACTGTGAGATATCAAAGAACCACAGATGCCACTTCCAGGAAGATCAACCCGGACTTTGCAAATGATAAAATTGTAAACCAGGGGGACCCTGGACCAGCAGGTGACCAAGGATAGACAGATCAGTACAAATCCAGGGAGAACCTGGATGGGAAGGAGACTGGTCACCTGTAAAATGGGGCTGGTCGGTACATTGTCTGACCAAGCCCTGCACCTGATCTCCGCGCTATGTCCTGTCTTCTTATGTCTTATTAAATCTTTCTTAACTGTCTCTCTGTGTATCCTCACTCTCTGTCCCCTGTATCTACGTGTTTCAGGGACAAAGTGTCAGTCACTAGTGAGATCTTTATGTGTGTCAATGGGATTTGTGTTAGCTACTGGAATCAGGCCAGGGGTGAGAGTGCCTTTGGTGCCAGCTACTGGAGCCAGTGGGGCCTCTGTGCCACCTGCTGTAGTGAGTGGGGATCTTTAACTTTGAGCCACTAGGGCAGGAAGTCTGTGTGTTCCCAGCTACTGGGGTGGGGGGAGAATGGGGAGCCGGTGTCTTAGGTGGTCTGTGCTGGTACATCCAGAGAGACTTGCAAATGTGAAGTGCGTGAGGGGTGAGTGTGTGTGTTTCCTAGTGAGCATCAAGCTAAAGGAGCTGGTGAGTAGGGTACTTGGGTGCTGGATGGACAGAAGGACTGTGCTGGTACTCCAGGGAACTGTGAATATGTGTGTGCTTGTGAATCTAAAGATCATCATGTGTGTGCCTTCACTAGTGACCTCCTGTCTCTACCAGCTGAAGAGGAGGAGGGGACTTGGCTGTCTGGCTTGAGTTTTATGAGCTCTGTGTGTGGGTGATGTTGAAGGTAGCACCTTGTCTATGGCAACCTGTGTGACCAGCCGTGTCAGTTCTCTGTGTCTGTGTGTGCGTGCACATGCATGTGTGTCTCTGGGACATATGTGCAGCTTTGCTACTGGTTGAATCTGAAATTGGGAAAGAAGCAGCCATGTTCCTCGGGCTGGGCAGGGACCACAGGTGGCCAGGCACCGGGCTGGACTCCAGTAGGTGGGCAAGGGGGTCCTTGGCTGGAGCTGCTGCAGGAGATGGGAGTGAATCTGACATCACTTAAGGAAATCATATTTTCAGATACCGCATCATCCCTTATAAATCCCTTTTAAGGCATTGTGGGCTGATTACAAATAGTAGAATGACTTTGTGTAGGAATATACATCCAGAGCCTCTGCCTTTCCTTTCATTAAGTTATACCAGTTGATCTGCATTGGGCAAGAGCCCGTTACACTACAATTACCACAGATCAGAGGATGTGTAGTATCAGCCTGTTCCCTTATGCACTCTGAAGTGCCCAAGGCAGTGTTGTGTTTTGTCCTTCCAAGTGGGAGCACAAGGTATTGGCCTTGGCAGCCACAGAGTGTAGCACTGGGTTAGCACAATGTGGTAAAAAATGTGGGGAAGAAATCACAAGAACATGGACTGGGGAGGTGAGAAGGAGTGCGTTATTTCATGGTGTAGAGTCGGTGACTGGAGGATATAAAGGATAATGCATCTAGGTGACACTGCAGTGAGAGGATGGAGGAGCTCAGAGCAATCAGATGAATATGGAAGCTTCTTTCAGGATCAAAGGCTGAATACTGCCTAAAATAACTCAAAATAAAAGGCACGTCAAAAGCCACGTTATATGTGTTCTTAGAATACTTATTAGGTGCTTTTCAAATCTTACCCTTATGAACAAGCAGATTTCAGCAAATAATTGTAAATGTTTAATGTACATGTTTTCCAGATAGAATGTCAAAATGTGAGGTCTGGAAATTCAAAAGTGCAGTAATGGTCCTGTCTCGCATCCTGATGGTTGGAAACTGATCTATGGGGACCATGAAAAAATGCAAGTTCATGTGAGTGAATATGTACGTTCTATACTTGTGTCAATTATTCATCATTTTCAATGGCATTTTGGCAGCTGATAACTGTTGATGATCCAGAAATATCTCTTTTTATGTGTTAGTAATGAACTAATGGACCATTTCTGTGGTCTGACTTAAGGTAGGCTTGCAGTTCTCTGGTGTACAGTCTGATTTTTTTATCTACATTTCCCTTTTGAATGATCTCTTATTTAATGTGTGAACTTTTTATGGTTGGTTTCTGTGAGGAGAAAGAATGCAAATGTGTTTAAAGAGCTTATAGATCATCCTAGCTATCAATATGATACAAAATTAATAATTCCTAACAATTTATTCAGTGATGCATTGGAAATTACTATGCAATGGCATCTGGTTCAGGAAACTTTAGATAAAAAATAATCTGAATGAAGTTGAGTATTGAAGAAAGTGCCAGTAGCTCTCTTGTTTTATTTCAGTTTCCTATAATTTTATGCAATAACATGTCTGATTTTTTTTATAAATAACTGTTGTGCAAAAAACCCCTCATGTATTTCCTGGTAACTGAACTAAAGCTAGAAATTTTTTCCTAAATCCTATTTCAGAACATGACACTGATTTTATTTGGGATATTTTTTTAAGATTGCTTTTGTGAATTGTTTGACTATAAAGGAGAAGTATAGAATAATACATCTCCTATTTATGGATTCTACAGATGTGACATTATACATGGACCTTGTTCAAATATTCCTATTGTGGCAGGAAAAAGTAATCCAAACCACTAGATATACATAAGAAATTGCCCTGGCAGTCATAGCTGATTTCTTAGTGTTTATTGTTTTTGGTTTTTTGGGTGTTTTGTAAAATCAGATGAGCATTATGTTCCAGGTTTTAAATCCCCTAGATGGCACTACAGAATGCAGTATTTAAATGTTTCATACAATGTTGTTAAATAGATGATGTTAAATAATTCTTCTCTTGAAAAAATAAACATTGATGAGTTTTTTAACAAAATGAAATAAAAGACAAAGCTTTTGTTTAATACATTCTTGGTGTTTTGGCATGTCCTTATGTACCAAAAGTGGAATGGTATGCTACACATGTGCCAGATCACATATAACCCTTTCTGCTGGTGTGATCCAGATGGTGGCTGTCAGTTTCAAATCCAGACTTGGGCCTCTAGGTCTGAATTAGAAAATGAGTGTGTTCGATCTAAAGAGATTAAAAATCAGGAAAGAGAACAAGAGTTGTTGTTTTGTATTGGAAAAATACTTGGCAATTGAAAGTACTAAAAATGTTTATTGCAAAGAGTTGTTATTTGAGACTATGTAAGAGATTTTAACGTTTTAATTGGCATTTACATTTCATGCTTTAGTTGCAGGTCCTTCCATGGTGGACCTCATGGGAATTCTGATAGTTTGTATTACCCCTGAGCATTTCTTTCGCAGTTGGTATGTCATTGTCTGCAGATCACTGCAGTAAATACTTTACTGTACTGCTGAAAAGAGAGAAAAACATTGCCATCTGCAACTACAGCTTGCAAATTACAGCTTGCAATCGTCTGCTATTAAATAAAGACACTTTAACAATATTTTGGGTTTTAAATTAGCAATTTACATCACAAGATGCTGAAAATACTAGTCTTTTAATACTGCAATTTTCTTTCCTTTTAACCAGGCATCAACATGTGTTGAATAAGAAAAAAAGAAAGCAATACAAACCAATGTTTACTTAAACAATAGCCATTGACAGCAAGAGACACACAGATGGAAATCCAATAGCTTCTATCTCAGTGGGAGGTTTCATTTGAAGACCTTGATGGGGATGTGATTGAACTGGAGCACTCTAATTTACATCATGGAGAATCTATCATGATGCCTTTTTTATGGCACTGCTGTTCCAAACTAGTTCTCCTATGAGAAGCTGGTCACAAGCAGAGAGAAGGAAAGACTTCAGTTTGAACAAGAGGAAAAAGCAGACTTTCGAGTACTGTAAATACAGGCTATATTGCAATAGTCTGCTCTCCTACAGACACAACCATGACTTTGGATCTTTTTTTAAAGAGTCTGGTAAAGAGAACAGCAGAGGAGCTATAGGGCATGTTTGATGTGAGGTGTGTATTGCCTTATAGGTTAAGGAAGGAACAGAATTGCAGAATGTCCTGCAAGTAAATGGCCCAAAATGTCCTTTTTAAGTGTTACTATTTCATTTACAATGATAGAACGAAAATGTAGAGAGAAGTTGTCCATTATAATGAGTGCAGAGCTAATTCTTTCAGTCAGGGAATCTTATTGTCAGCAAAATGTATGGAGAGGTCCTTGACAGAAAAAGCCCTAGATGTAATGGAAAGTGCCAGCAAAGAATTCTATAATGCAAGCAAAATTTTCTGTTAAATTCTACCAGGTGGTCCACAAGGCCTATAAAAGTTCTTTCCAGTTGTAAATCTTACAGAATTTTTCCTCGCAGGGCTAATCTTGTGATCACTAATCAGTGAAAGCTAAAGTTCTTTCTTTGGCTGTGATTACACACAGAAGTGTTTTACTTCTAGTCTGCCTGGCCTTTTGGGGAAAGCAAATTCTTTATTATTGATCAGGAGGTAAATCTATTGTGGGTGGGGGCTGGGGAGTAGTTCCTTGAGAAGTACAGCCAGAGTCTGCTTGGGCATTTGTAACACACTGATTGTGGTAGGAGGTCCTTTTCTGCCACTTACTTCCATGATGCTCCTAAACTGCATATTCATTTTCTTCTCAATCAACTTGCTCAACATAAATCTGCACAGTCTTTTGGCCAGGAGCTAGGAATCCTTGTTTTGCTTCCAGAATGGTCCCTAACTTTTTTTTCTGATGTTGAACAAGTCACTGAGATTACATTTGAGCTGATCTGTGGGTGTGTGCTGTGGCACTTGGCAGGGTCCTGATCTCTTGGTTGCCCTGATTTGCAGGCAATGGACAGTGGTGAGTGCCCACGGTACCCAAATACGTGTGAGAGTACGAATAGGGGGCTCGTGGTGCATATGTACATCTCCCAGTTTGGTAGATGTGCCTCCTCTATTTCCACCTTTTTTGTTTTGTTTTCTCTATGTATCTTAATTATCTCATCCTAACTATCCTAAGATCCTAGAATCCATTTTAATACTGCTCTAGCCAGTATCATATTATTTGAACCTTCTGTAATACTCTCTATGTGAGGTCAGCAGTAAAATCTCTAGTAGAAACTTGGTAGCTGCCACTTAAACACTTACTGTAGTCCCTGATACCTCTCACTTATTCTGTAAACTCTTTGGATCAGGTTTGTATCTCACTATTTGCCGATATAAAGCTTAGTATAATCTCAGCTGGGGTGTGTGGAGACAGTTGTGATACAAATAATTTTCAAATTGGATCTTTTATTATTGGAAATGTATATTATTATTATTATTTAGGTCATTTTTTTCTTAACCCTTGTTATTTTTTCTCTGATAAAAAGAACTGTCTCACAACAGCAGGATATACAAATTTTCACAGTAAGGGAAAAAGAGGAGAAAAAAGTCTTTTAATAAAAATTTAATCTCACTGAAGTGTAGGGAGTTACACTCAAAGCACATACCAGCCTCAGAATATTCTTATTTGTCAAAAGTTTTATGAAGTTCAATTGCTTCATTGTATATCATGCCTGCTGAGTAGCTAAGAAATTTCAGTCATGATTCTAGCAAAATAACTACTATGGTAAGACTGGTTTAGATTCTTATAGTGATTTACCAACAAAAAGCACTAATGCAATTACTTAATTTTTTAGACTGTTTAATCAGATTAGTCATGTCTCTGAAACCTATCATCACCCCACATTATTATTTCATCTAAGAACAGATGCCATACGTTCTCTTTAAATATCAAATTGGTTTGCATTTAATCATGTGACTCCTGTTCAGATGATTTCTGTATCTGACTCATCTGGTTTTGCTGCTTCAGAAACAGAGTTCTTGGCCTTTTATTAGGTGCTATTTATAGTGCCTTTTGGTGATAAGCATCAGTGGATAATGAATGGATTTTCATTTCTGTGTTGATTATGGACACTTTTATTTCATTGTAAAAGGTTTAAAAGGTTGGTTTTGTTTTTGGTTTTGTTTTCGGGGTTTTTTTTTTGTTGCTCATACATCCTGTCAGTAAAGTGTATCACTGAGCTCACTCTAATTTCTTCTAACAAAATGCACACAATTCCCGTATGTGTGGCTTTAAAAGGTTGAGAAATGCCATTAATCTACTACTAATGTTTGGAACAAAAATATAGCTGCTTACACCCATGTTAATGAATGCTCAGTCTTTTCTGAACCACTGTTTCTGTATGAAAACTATGTATATGTTGCTTAAAATGTGGAATAGCTTTAATTTTTATATGTGCTTGTTAGGAGGCTGTGTATAAAACTGAAGATTTCATATAGTTCTCAGCTTGAATTAAATATATAATTGCTCTTTCAAGAAGAAAAGGCCATTTTTTTCTGTTTTATTAGTAATATGAAAATTATCTGTGAACTGCTGAGAAAAAGGGAATAAAATGTGAATGTTTACATTTGCACAAATATAATACTTATTATACAGCTTTTGATATGAGTCCCTTGAGATGGATGAAGGCCAGCTTGTTTCCTAACCTATCACAGAACAGCTGGAGGCCATGTGTAACTGCAGACTTGCCAAATCCAACATTTTTGGCTCGTGGGAATTTGGATTAGAAAGAATGTGGCAGTCCAAGACTGCTTCATAGAGAAACATAATTTAGACATGGTTCCTGTAATCCTGTCAAAGACAGTCTGCAGAGAGTCTGAAAAAAAAAAAAAAAGGACACTTTTCAAGAGATTAAGAAGTTCAATAAAAAGACAGGCATACTGCACTCTGGAAAAGGACATATTTTCATTTGGAGATCTATGATAGAGCACAGATTTTGCTGATGCTAAACTTAAAACTAGTGGGCATAAAACTGGATGTTCTCATCCCTGGTGACTCAGAAGCAGAACAAAACACGATTCTTCTTTAAAAATTCTAATGTTTTTAATTAGTTTGAATGTCTCTGGACAGGCAGTATTAAGATGAAGTAATGCCTTTCTTCTCTTGATGTCTGCTGTGTTGAGTCTGTTCCATGCAAATTTTCATAATGTGACCTTTTATAAGTGTGCTACAGTTTAGAATGTAGTAGAAAAGGTAATTTTTTGAATAGTTTTTGAAAGGTATGGCTTTGGGAGTTTAGACTCTTGGCAATTTTCTGTGCATCAATACCACTGTTATAGACACTTCAGAAATAATAATAATATATCTAGATTACACAGATATTGGCCCAAAGGGCTGAGTGTTATTGCCAAATTCCAAAGTGAGAACAAGGCTGTACAGATTCCCCATGCAGCTTGTGTTTAATTTTACAGGAGACATTGTTTTAATTTTCCTAATGATTCCCAATATAGAAATTATATTCTAATCAGTGCAGGAGTCCAAGAAATTTTGTGTACATGCCAGTAAAAAGATCTTCTAAATATGACATAATTTTACGTGGTAGCCTAAATACCTACTGGAGCTTGATTAGAACATACTGTTGAGAGGTGTATGCTAAATTTTTACTATAGTACTGATAAGCTCTAAGAAACAGGCAGTAATTCCAACGACCTGTTTTTGCTTGAAGATAATCTTCTCATGGGAACTTCTGTTTTCACCAGTACTCTTCTTCAGACAGGCAGTTGGCTGCCTGGATAGTATTCACAAGCCTGCAGCATACACCCAGGCTCCTATTTTTTCTATGATGCTACATACTGCGGGCTAAAATCCATCTAAGAGCAGGAACATTTGTGAGAGTTTGGAGTTTGGAGAACTCTCCAGGCCCATCGTATCCACAGCTACAAGGCTGGCAACAGCTCCGCAGCTCCAGAGGCTCCAACTTCTTGAGCACAGGCAAGTCGCCCAGAGTGCCAAAAGCTTGGTTTATTCCTCCCTTGAAACAGTGCTGCTCTTTTCTCGATACACTAGCTTATGTGATGGGGTACACGATCACCTGGGCAGTAGGTACAGGTCTGTGGGGCATTTCACTGTTGGAAGACAAACCCTGTACTTTCCATTTTTCTCTGAGGACTACCTGGTGCTAAGGAACTTATCCTGCTGAACCCAGGCTACTGTGTGAAAAAGAAAAGGTATCCCTATGATAGGAAACACTGAAAAGATAGAAAAGAACTTGATTCTGTTGCCTAGAACTGAGAAAATCTGTCTGGGATGAGGTAGACTTGAGATACTGTCCCTGACTGCAGTTATGTGTATGCCTTTTAAACTAAATTGTTGTTGAATGAAAACCAGAAGCAGTTATTACTGTCATCTTCATCACAGTTTGAATATGTTCCTTCCCTTCCCTTTGACATATTTGCAAAATGACCTCAGAAGGGGAAATGCAGTCCTGAGCTCTCAGCCTTCCCCTGTGGAGGAAATAAAGTATTTTGCCCCATAGGTGTGAGGCTGTCTGAAGCTTCCTACCCATCTCAGCCTCTGTGGCCCCAGAGTCAGCAGTCACCCATTGTGTCTGCTGCTGAGCTCCTCCTCTACTCTACAGCATCCTGGACATACCTCTGTGGGTACAGGAAGGAGGAAAAATGCACGTCTCTTAAGTACAGCTATCAAACTGGTCTGCAGCTCTCATCTAACTGCCATGGGGTATTAACTGAAGATTTCCAGCTACTTCAGGTACCAAAAGCAGCAGAACTGTGATAACATAATATTCAACACAGGATACTTAGACTGGTTTCAAAGCTCTTCTAGAGCAGACTTGAAGTACTTCAAAGTATCACATAGTGTCTCATAGGTCCACTTTTAATGGGAAGTTATTAAAAAAAAAAAATCCACTCCTGGACATTTCATGTTTGGTAATTAGATTTTCTTTGCTATTACCTGAACTGCTGCTAAGGCAGATGGCACTGTCTAGTTCCTGTCATCAGTTGATGAACTTCAGCTGTCTCTAAAAGGTGCTATTTAAAGAGAGCTTCTGCAGAAGAAGAAAATGTGACCCTGTGGTACCAGTGATAAAAATCAGTGTATTAGCTAATTGTCAGACAGATGAGTGATCATACAGTGATGATGGGCACCTGTGCATTACTAGAAGTTGGCTACTGAGTATAACTGTTTCTCTTCTCTTCCTAGAGAGAAAAAAAATAAATACGCTGGTATGTGTTTTTGTTCAGAGCTCAAATGGCCTTGTCTGCTATCAGACCTTAATCTAATGGGATTTTGTTCCTTGTCAGAGTTAGTCCCATGCTGAATTTGTGAATAATTTTTTCTTTTCTTCCAGAAAATGCTTTTTTCCCCCATCTTACTTTCAAATAATAAGACAACATAAAAAAATTACAGCTACATCTTTGATGCTAACAGGGTCACAAGGTAGGAGAAGCAGAAAGTAAGGTCACGAATTGCCTCCTTCTCTGGTTTTGGTGTTAGAATTTGTAACTCTAATGCAGTGGAAAGAGACTTCTTGAAGGTGCACAGTTTGGATTTTCTGCCAGAAATAGAGTGAGAAGTGATTTACAAACTACAGAACATGCATGGGGTCCTAGAGATTACCAATCTCCAGATGCGTACGTGACTTGTTTGTTTCGATGAACAATCCTAATGATATATGTTGAGTCTTATTTCATAAAAGGCTCTTATTACCCAAAGAGAATCTTACATTTTTCAGACAGCTGCCTACACATCAGTATGCCAAATGAGAGAGAAATACTCCAAGGTTGTCACTGTCAGTGCTCAATAAAAGATAAAGATCCCTTGGAACACTTTGCATCATGCAAAGAAATAATTTTTAAGCCATGTAATGAAAGTCTCTGCATTCTTCAGAGTTGGAAATAATTTGCAGACTTGAAAGATGTTTCTCATCTGCATTATGATTGTTTGCAGTAGTTATAGCCAGAGGTCTCAGTCCTAATGTACTAGGCATTGGAGGAGAAGTAATGAATACAGACTTTTTTTGGAAGGAATTTTACTCCTGATCTAAAACTTTCTAAGAGGTAGGAGAATGTTGAATTTGTTCACTGTAAGTATGTTCATGTAATAGAAGTTTTTTCCTCCTGCAGCTTAAAGACTGCAAGAGTGGAGTCAAAGTCCTTCTTTATAGACTTACAGGACCTCAAAAAACTATTTTTGTCTTACAAAATGCAAGAGGTCTGTATCTTTGGCTAACATGTTTACTTAGCACCATTTACCAAAGCTCTATGATTTATTATTATATTTAGTGTTCTTTACCTTGAACAGCACAGCTCAGTGATCATTATATAATTTGTGTGAAACACAAGTATATGATGTAGGACTGAATAGGTTTTTTGTCTTCACCTAAAAAAAATGTTTTATTACGTCTCTGTCATTTTATATTTTCATAGTGGCTTAGGCTTTATATGGGATGAGACCCAGTGGATATGTCTCTACTGCTCATAAAGAGTTGCCCCCAAAGAGGTTTTAAATGCAATGTGTTCTGCATCCTACTTGACTGCCACCCACATATCTGAAACACAGATTTGAGTGCAAGCAGCATGCCTAGCAGCACACAAACTTGTCTGGCACACTTCCATCATCTGGAAGGCACAAACAGGCTGTGCTTGCAGGTTTGCTTTCCATTTGGGCTGAGTGTCTGGTTTTGAGGATAATATTTAGGCAATTCCTGCCCCAAAGAACAAGTTAAATCAGAGGCAACAGAAGATTTCAGTTTTTCAGGAGAATAAAAGTTTAATTCTTTTAAAACTTAAATTGTAAAACTGAATGTGAAGGGAAAAATTCATTCTTATTTTATCTAAAGCCTTTGAAGAAAGATAGTTTTAACATTCAGAAGCAAATTTCCTTTTCTAAAAGAGTAGATATAAATTCAAATGTGGAAGCAAAGCTCAAGGGGTGGCAGGTAAATTATCTTGAGGCTGCTGCCAAGTGTAGCTGCTTGGCAGACTGGGTGACTCATTTTGATTGGGAGATAAAGATATTTGGGAAGGCATTTCTAGAGCTGTGTCCACTAGATTCCAAAATTCTCAAGTAAAGTTCATCCAAATCAATACTATCTATTTAGATTCTAATTCACCTTTGAAATTCTCTAGGATTGAAGTTGAAAGAAGAAAAATTGATCACTTCACAGGTTCTTGCCTGGGCTTCAGACCATGACCCTAAACTTCCAAACTGGCTAGTTTTCCATCAACAAAATCAGAAGAAAATGGTTTCTTGGACTGCAGATGGTTTATGTCAGAATAAAGGAAATTTAGTAAATATGATTCTAGAGGTAACCACAACAATACCTTAAACCAGAACGTGGAAAATAGTGAGCTGCCTGTCAGCTTTCTTATTGTATCATGTAAAATGTTTTGGATTACTGATTTTTATGTTGACTAGGACCCAGATGATTTGCATGGATATCTTGTGTTTGATTTTTGTTGAGATCCTTGATAAAGCATTTATCTCCCATTTTGCCACTTCTTCAATGGGAAAAATTATAGCTACTTCCAAGAATATTGTAAAGGTAAATGACATTAATCTTATGAGGCAGTGCTGAGAGGGACTGTACAGTTGGTTGGACAATAAATTATGACTTTGGTTAGAAACGCTATTTATGACAGTCCCTTCAGTAAAGTAGAAAAAATATGTTAAAGTTTTTTCGCAGAAAGGTGCTAATCTTAGAGGAATGTTTTCTATAAGCAGCTTTTCAAAGTTAATGAGAAATACCTACGTAAGGGGGATTTTAATAAGCATTCTCTTGCTGAGTTCTACATTTTTTATTAATTTAAAATAAGTCATCCAGGTTTAATGTATCAAAAGACAACTACATTCCAGTTCTGCTGCTGCATTTTGCATGGAATCATGATTTTTATTTAGGTAGGTGCATTTAAATCTCAAGGTCATAATACTTCTATTTAAGAGTCCATTTACATTTTCTGTACTACTCTTTTCTACTTTATAAAGGTTTGTGGCTTGATTGCATCACGTGGAAACAGACTCGAAAAATGGCTCTAATTCTTTAACTAAAAGCCCCAATTAAAATTTATACTAACTAGCTTAAAATAAGATCAATATTTCTGTCAGTAGTGACGTATAAAAATGTTTTGTCTTTCTTATGTTAAGCTTTGATAGACTGTAAAATGAAGATTTTTTTTTCCAAACAGCTGATAAGGTATAATCTACTCTTTATAAGAAGCAAACTTGTGTAGTCATAAGTACCCGAGAGCCAGAGAAGCATGAATAAGTTTGCAGACTTTGAAGGCCTTGTAGAAGTATATCCTGTGCCATTTGATTATAATTGGAGAGACTACTTTAACTTTACTTTTATCAGTACATTGTGTTGTTGACAGAATGTAAAGCATGTAAAGGACTTCTAACCTTTCAAAATTGGCTTCTTCACAAGCAGAATAATCTTGCGGATAAAACCACCATTTAAGCTCCTGTTATGTTGCTATTTCACTCCCTTGGAGAAGATAGCATGGTGGGTTGAGTTATCTGGTAGGAAGTTGTCTGAATGACAGCTACTGTGTTGACACTCAGTGATGAATTCTGGAAGGCTGATGGACATTTTAGAGTGATAAAAAAACATTTCTCAAAGTACAAACTGAAAAAAAAGTTATGAAATTCAAAAAACCCCAACCATCAGTATGAAGAAACCATTGTTTTATTCTATATTCCTTGAACTAAGCACCTGCTCTGGAATCATCCTATTTCCTTGATAATAGCTAATCATATTGGAGCAACTAAATTGCATGTGTCCCTTTACTTAACTTTGTAGAACACATAAGCAATTATGGGAACTAAGTAAGGTTATATTGGCCATCAGTCATTCTAGTTTTATACTTTATTCACCCTGTGGTGCCTCATAATTGTTTCTTAAATGACCTTATTATGTTTGTGCAACACAGAAAATAGCTTACTTCACCTGCTTAAAAATTATTCGGATTCCATGTGTTTCTATTAATTCATTTTTACATGCAGATGGCTTAAATTACTTATTATAAACTATACTTCTGTGGGGTGCCTACACTAATTGGTAAGCCAAATTACCTAACAAATTGTTTTTTGTGGCAGTGATGCCATAGAATTTATTTATACCTGTGCAGAGACTTTCCCACTGGTGGGCCTGCACACACCATAGTGCTTCAGGCATTTTGATGTGTCTTGGAACCTTAGGAAAAAGAAAGCAGTGCATCTGACTTAAGTTTCTGCCTTCATATTCTTTATCACAGACCTTCTTCCATTTTGCTCCTGCTCGCTCAGGATAAAAGCTTATTTCATGTCCTTTTCTGACAGGGCAAGCTGAATTCTGCTTCGTAAAAAAAATCCTAAAATATGGTGACTGTGGGACTTTTTGACTATAAAGTATATAACCTATATTTCAACATTCTTTAGCTGAGTAGATGGTATCCAGTAACATCACTATAACGTGCTTTAAACATTTTTGTGGTGGTTCTTCAGTAGTGGTGTGAAAGATTGATTCTGTGAAATGGCAGTGGATTCCATATCAAAAACTGAGAGTCTGAAGTCACCTAAGCAGGGTACTTTATCTCCTCAGTGTTCTCCCCAAGCTTCTGACATCACCAGCTAACAGACAAAGGCCTTGCTTTGTGGGAAAGATAAGCTGAAAACTACTGATCACATTATGTCGTGTAACTGCAGGTAATTAATGAATGTACAACTAAGTACAATATCTTCGGTCATATCTACCAGGAGTAGGGAATGCTCATCAGTTTTCTGAGTCAATTGATAGATGCAGAATGGGCTTTTTTTGAGATGAAGGATTTATTTCCTGGAGGATAATTCCATCTCTTCTGTGACTGAGAACTTGGGTCTTCCTGCTGTCAATATTTTTAATCTTAACCTTTAGTAACAGAGTATATTGCTTCTGGGTTTCCTGATCAGGAAAGCAGCCTTTGCCTTCCCTCTCTCCCCAGGAATGTAAGGTTGTAACTTTCTTATTGTAACAGTCTTACCACTCAGAACAGTAACATACATTGGTGCATATCATAGCTATTGGTAGTCTGTCAGCGAAACTATAAATCTTGAAACTGAAACATGCTTGTAGGTTCCAGCACTGACTCTTTACTGAAGCTGTCCTGCTATGCAGAACTGGATGCAGCGTTTAAGGTGCTGGAATTCGTGGCCTAGTACTGTCAGTTCTCGGCTGGGGGGCATAAAACATAAATTTGGCTTATACATATTTTCCTTGGTGTTTTTACAACACAGATTACATAGGCAGATGTGAAAGGAGGAACCAGAAACAGTTTGCAACAAATACCATTCAGGGTTTACATTCTTAAAAAAGAGAGAGACAAGGGGGAGGGGGAGAAGGAAAAAAATGAAAGAGAGGAGAGAGGAGAGAGGAGAGAGAAGAGAGAAGAGAGAAGAGAGAAGAGAGAAGAGAAAAAAAAAGAGAGAAGAGAGAAGAGGAAAGAGAGAAGAGAAAAGAGACGAGAGAAGAGAGAAAAGAGAAATTTCCTTCATTAAAATATTGCTTTTTTGCTTAATGAAAAACATGCATAACATTACAAATTTTTCTTAGCCAGGTTTAAGACTTTTCACAGAAAAGACACTGGATTCTAGTGTAAACTCTAGTTTTAGATAGATTTACAAGATGCATGTAACCACTGACATAGATGTTTATGACCAATAGGTCCTTATGACCACAGGCAAAGTAGGATTTCACAGGCAAAGAAGGATTCTCAGGCAACTTTTTTCTCCATTCCAGTGTTTATGTTTTTTTTAACATAATGGGTTTGTGAATGAATGCCATTCCCACATACTTTCTAAGGCACTATGATAATTGGGTTGGGACTCCAAATTTCACCTGCAGAACTGAGCATCTGAAAATCAAACACAGGGATGCTTGGCTCTTCCTGGACAATGTTCTTTTCTAAGTGTGGACTTGTTTTCTTTTGAAGTTGAATTGCTATTTAATTATCATATACTTAGAGATATAAAGACATGATAATGTAGAATTATATATAATGATATGTTTGTTGAATAATAAGATATCAAATAATAAACGTATCAAAGATTTAATACTGTTACTAGAAATAAGACTTATGTCTTACTGTTTAAAATAGGGGTCAGTAAACTGGTGTATAATATTTTAAATATGGCAATGTTTTTAATGCAGACTATTTCAGATCACAAAATGTACTTTGAGTTAAATGAGAGCACAGAAAGCAGAGTCTTTTTCCATAAGAAAGAAAACTTCAAAAAAGAGATGAGAAAAGAGAAATTTACTTTCAAAAAGGCATAATATATTTTCTGAACAATATACAGTACCTTATCTTAATTGAATAGTTTTATCCTGCAACCATTCATGGAATAGCAGACTACAGAATGAGGTGAAAACTTTACATATATTCAGTTTTCTTGCTCTAATTTTCAATGCTTAGCAAATTAGATTCTGCAAGAAACAGTCAACCTTTGCCCTTTGCAGACTATTTGTTATTTTCATTTTGAGATGAAACTACAGTAATTTCTTCGTCTTTTCTTCATGGTCAAACTGTTGAACAGTGATCTGTTTAGCACAGAGCAAGAATAATACCGAAAAAATAAGAAGAAAAGAAAAAGAAAAGCAAGTACATATTTTGTTTTCTCAGAAACCAGAAAATAGAGTGAGGCTGTTCTACAAACACCAACTCAGAAGAAAATACAGGGCTTTAATCTGTTGAGAATTTGGCAAACAGTGAGTGAATAAGAGACAACAAAAACCAAAACCAAAAAAGCCCCACCAGGGTTTGCCTGGTGTCACATAAGAAGACATGGGGGCTTTGCTGACAACCCTGCCCATCAGGCATTGGAGCAACAATGCTTATAAAAATTATAAGAATGCTTTTTTCATCAGTCTGAAAGATGGTGACTTTGTTCACAGTAAGGACAGGTTTTTCCCCACAGCTTTGCTCTGGGGATCCTTCACAATGCAGTATTGCTCCCCCTACTCGTACTCTTGCCCAGCCTTTGCTACCAATTGATCATGAATAACATTTATTATTCAGAATGGTATTAATATCCCACCCCCACATTCCTTCCTATCCCTTTCTTTTCCCCTTTCCCTCATTTTAATACTAGGGCAAAACTAAAATTCTCCCTTGCAGTCTAAAACAGACAATAAAATATCCAAATTACTTACAATCAATATTTTTGACTATTTATTTCCCTGTTAAAATAACAAATTCAGTAGCTTGTGAGAAGCTGCTCACACATTCACAAAATATGCTGCAGAGGCTAAAACAATTCTATAAAGCCTGAAAAAGCATCCAACTCTCCCCCAAACTCATTGTCTTTTTTATCTTGTGGATGATTCCTAATTTTCCCCTTTGTCCGGTTGCCAGTGCACTTTCCAAGTGACAGAGTTTCTAATATTTCTCTTAGAGGATTAACAAGGTGAATAATTCCCCAGTCAGAATGATTTTCTCCCCGATATTCAGAAAAAATAATAAAACCAAAAACCTCCTTAATTTTATCTCATTATTCTTCCTGGAGCTATAATCCTTTTTTTGTCACTTGGAATAGTGCCTCTCCTTCTGTAATGCTTTCACATGAAAAATTTGTAGGTTATTATTGCTCTCCTTAGTTGTTGCTTAGCTAAGTGATATATGTTTGACAGACTGTAATTGCATGAGCCCCTGGGAAGTGAAACTGCCAAGTTGCACACAGCTCTATTTGGGATACGTATTACAAGGTGTGTCAACTGCAGTCAGATGTAGTGCATAAACAAGAGGAAAAACCCTCAAACTGCGACTAAAAAACAAGGGAAGAAGTGTTTTTTTTTTTTTTTTTTTTTTTAGTTATAAAAATCTCAGTTATTTTCCAAAGTTTTCCAAACGTCGTTAGTGAAAGACACATATGCACCAGGCTGGATTCACAAGCACTTGTACATGCACTGGTCCCCCGAGTACTGGCATGGTACTTGTACTTTTCCAACCAATACCCCTGCCAGGGTCTTGTGCCCTCCTACTCACTCTGCAGGTCCCCTACTCACAGGCTGGTCCTGTGTGAGGTTTGCTAGTGAATGCACACGCCCCACGCACATGATTTGGGGGAAGATACGGACTCTTGCCCCTCCCCAGCAGCTGGCACCAGGCACTCAGGCTGTGATCCACGGTCTTGTTCCAGCTTCCAGTGTTGAGTCCCTTCACTCCTCACTCATGCCTGCCTCACTTGCCCAGGGAGCTGTTTTTTAGAAGACACACCATTCCCACCGAAGTGGCTGGGCCCAAGACTCCCGCTCATTCCAGTGGATGGCACAGAGACACCACTGGCTCCAGCGAGTGGCACCACAGACCACGGTCGCTCACACCCTTGCCCAAATCCCCTCACTGTTGATCGCCCAGCAGCTGGCACCTTAGTCATTACTGGACTCACATAGACACAGAAATGTCTTGAGTACCCATGTTTCTCCCTTCTTGACAGTTAAAATCACGGGCTTATCCTCTCTGTAGTTGTGCCTGGAGTTTCTTAATGGTCCAGCAATTAGCAGCTGAAGACTTTTGATCTTTGCCATTGTCTCTATTATTCATCCTTTGTCGACCCTGTTTGTGTCTCTATTATCCCTTCCCCCAATCTTTTTGCACTGGAAAGGTCCTTGATCAGATACCCTTGTATGTTCTTGCCTTCCACCTACCGAGAAGTCGATACAGTGAATCTGAGAAAATGAAAAAAAAAGCCCTAGAAAGTGAGTGAACTGCAAGGTGGGTGAAGTGAGAGAAAAGAAACATTTGAAGAGAAGAGGAAATGTTATTTTTTAAAGCAGGATTTAATACCAGTTTAAGGTAGTCAAAAATAACAAAAGGATGAAAAAGGTCCTGGTCATCAAATAGACCAAAGAAATGAAAACTTGACATTCTTGTAGCACATCTGTTTTTAAATAAAATACTTGGGGTTAATCTTATTTGGATATTAATATTATAGTAATTACAAGGTCTTCCGTATTAGACATCAAATTCTGATTCTTTGGCCACAAGTCCCAGAGGTAAAAAGATCTTATCTGACCAACCATCATCATCTACAGTTCAGCTATTCATCCCGAGCTTTCCCTCTGTCACAGGGGAGAAATAAGCACTTCTTGGGTGCAGCATGTCTCATCCTAAAATAGACTTCTAAAATAGATCAGAAGAACCATGCTTTAAAATTACCTAGTTGTCTTCATTGACTATGAAGTCAGCCTAGGGGGTTAGCTGAGATATAGGTGTCTACATTCTACTCATATTAAATTAGGTGAGATGAATCCCACCGTTCATTTATTTTTCAAAGAATATGACTCGAGATTGTCACATAATGATATGTATATGAGAGATGGGGCTTCAGGAAAAGCATTAAATATGACAAGAGTGGTGATAAGATTGTGAGAACTCTTAATAACACTTATGCACAGTAGTGACCTGCAGTTGTCAGGGTCATACACATATAATTGTGTGCTATTAAAAAACCCCATAAAACCTTAATAGAAGAGTGCAACCAAATGTTATACCAGATCTAGAGAAATAAGTGCTTTCCTCTCTCTACCGATTTCTTCTCCATTGTTACTTCAAAATCCAGCTGAAAAATCTATAGTGCAAAGAACTAATTTGAAGAACTAGAAGGAAAAAATAAATGAGAGAGTAGGAGGAGAGAACAAAGAGACGACAGTGAAAGCAGAACAAGGGAAACAAGTGTCCTGTCATTCACTGGGCAGCATTTTCTGTCTATATGCAAACCAGATTTCTAGTGACTAATACAATACACCATGCCTGGATAGCTGAAGGTGTCACTTGACCACTTCATTGTCTTTTATGTTTTGCTTTCTCCTGTCCTATATTTTTCTCTGTTCCATTTTCTTCCTGTCTATATTTCCTGTGTGCTTTCCAACACCATAATATTTAAAAGTCTCTGTCAGTCTGTCTACCGTTGCTGCCAGCTGCTATTTTTTTTGCCTCACTTCGACTAAGCTCATTGAGTTGCTTTGGAACAAAATGGAGCAAGCTGCAGAGAGTGGTGTTTGCCAGTAGCAAGGGAAGTCTGGGCCAATGGAAATGTACAAAAAGCTACATCATTGAAATGAGGAAGGCACAAGGCAGAGAATAAGCAAAGCAATTCTTTTGTGATCGGCACAGAAACCTTGAGTAGTGTGCCAGTTATAACAATGAACCAGAAAATAGAGTACTGACTGGAGGTTAGCTCTGTTAATTATCAGAATTGTAAATGAGATGAACAGCCCACAGTGTCTTACATACTTGTTCTTCTTAATCCATTTTCATTTGGAAACAAAAATGCTTTCTTTTCAGCCCAATACATATGAACTAGCAGGGGCAAGAGACTGATTTGATGACGGAAACTAAATTTGGGGGCAATCATTCTCACACAGGCTGTCACACGAGTAGGTCTTTACTTCAGATGCTGATTTTCTATGTCACGGTGATGCCTCACGGTGCCCATGCAGTTTGACTCCACATTGTAAAATTGTTGCATAAAAAAAGAAAAAGAGAGTCTCTATTCCAAAGAGCTCTAAGTAAGTCTACTGAGGAAGATGATTTTTCCATAATGAGCATGTGTGTCTTTGTGCTGCTCAGGTTTGTGTTAGGTTACTAAATCATCCTCCCAGTCTCCTACTTTCTCTTTGGGTAACAGCATGGAGTTTGGAAAGGAGCTTTGCTCTTCATCAAAGTTATGCTACATCTGAAGTGTAGCCAGATCTCTCCCTTAAGTGAGAGATGCTTTAAGAATGAGTGTTTGTGTATTGAAGCAATAATGAGTTCCAGCTGAGAGACCAGAGTCAGAGGATAATGGTGGAAACCAAAAAGCTTCAATTCCATCCTGCATCATGGCAACAAGATGAAGTAATGGGGGAGTGGGATGCAGATAAATAGAACTAAAGAGGTACAAGCTAACACAGACTATTCAAATTTAATGAGACATATTTGGGTAGAAGCTGTTCAGAGAGGAGAGTGTGATGAAGGGAAACAATAAGTGGTACTAAAAAGAAGGAATTAAAGATAGAAATAGGGAAATATTTTTGGCAAGTGGAAATCCATTTAGAACAGGTTTATTAAGAAGAGACTGACTGTGAACTTTTACTTATACTTTTTTTTTTCCCCTTGAGGTCTACTTTTGGTACCCAGGAGGGATAGAGGAATATCTACAGTTTCCTTTTTCATCTATGACAGAATAATTTGAGTTTATGTTTTTATGTCCCTTCTCAAATCAACACTAACTACTTGTGGCAACTAAAAAAAAGTCTCAACAAATGTATGAAATTGAATTTTGCTTTTTTGGAGATCTGAGACTCCAAGAGGTTCTTAGCATATATTCTGAGGTAGACAGATATTTCTGAAGGCTACTGGAGCAAATTTCTGATAATATTTTTCTTCAAAATTCTCAGTAAAAGAGAATGTTGTCAAGAGGAAAATAAATACTATCTGAAGATGTGGCAAGTCTTATACCATTTGGAATCATCACAGCAGCTAATTTATATAAAAACAAGAAAATATGTATAATACAGTAAATTTCCTAAAATTGAAAAGATGTAAATATAAGGTTATATCTGGTATCTGGTATAAAGTATTTACTTAATAACTCCTGTGATTATTTTAAAACTTCTCTATGAGTTCTCTGTGACTCACTGTTTGAGTTAATTTTCAATGTACTCAAATACACATAAAAAAAGCAGTAGGACTTAAGTTCAAGAAAAAAAAAATCATGATGATGATTTTTTGGAAGCAATTGATTCTCTTCAGTGTATAACTTCATACATAAATTTTTATGAAGCTTCTTTGAATTAAAACCAATGAGAAAACCAAGCAGGTGAGATTAGATAGATAGATAGATAGATTAGATAGATAGATAGATAGATAGATAGATAGATAGATAGATAGATAGAGAGATAGATAGATAGATAGAGAGATAGATAGATAGATAGATAGATAGATAGATAGATAGATAGATAGATAGATAGATAGATAGATAGATAGATAGATAGATAGATAAATTGCTGACATTAGGAACATTTCCTCTATAAGGGGAAAAAAACCCCCATGCATTCACTTTCTGTAGTACAGGCTCAGTCTGACTCCTTTGATGCTGTTGTACTCAATCATATGCTGTAAATCACTTGCTGTAGAACAAATACTGTTGCAGTAAAGCCTTTATATTTTTTAGCAAGAACTATACTGATTTAATGTAAAGGAAAAAATAAAAAAAAAGAACAAACACATAGTTTGTGGCTTTACTCTACCACAAGCTCTGGAAAGATCCCCTGTATAATTCCTCAGACCCTTGTACTATAGATTCCTTATTCCCCGAATAAAAGTGAATCAAAGTTATCATGGATGATAAGGCATCACTCCTGCCTCCTCTTCTCCCTGCCTTCCTTCTCCTTGCCCCATTTGCTGTCCTATATATGGAACTCTAATTCTAACCCAGGAATTAGACTTTTTTTAACTAAGATGCCCAGAGTTCTTGCTTATACATTATAGCTGAATCTGAGTACCTCATACAAAACCAAGCATTTTTGTATTGCCTTTTGCAGTATCGAAGCTCATTCTATTCAGAAGCAGACCCAAGCTCCCTGGATGTCAGTCAGAGGCTGGCTATTCTGCAGTGCTTTTCAAGCTTATTAAACACCTGAATCCAAAAAGGTACTGATCTGTAGATTACTGCCTTATTCATAACATGGGTACAGTGGTCTTTTGCTAACCCAGACTCCTTTTTTTCAGTTTGTATTTGCAAGTACCATCCATGAAAGCCCCTGTCCCTTCCCATCATTGGAGAACTATGTTTCTTTCAATAAACTATTGCACCTCCACACTTTTTGATATTGGCAAGGTGGGAGGTATCCTTTTTATAACCCCTAGCAAATGCAGCACGTGTGGAGGTTTGTTGTATCTATCATAAAGGAGAGTGATTTGAAGGTTACCTCTGTCATATCTATCAAATCACTCACAATCTACTTCAATTATAACAGCAATTCACAGCTGAGAGTTACTTTATGTTGCAGTGAAGAAAATAGGTACAGAAGACCAATAGAAATGAATAAGCATGATTTTCGCAAATGCAAAGCATAGAACAGAATAGAAAATGATAATTTCAGACTTTAAACAGGAGAGATGATTTCTGAAGCAATGCAGACAGATATTTTTCTACTGTTAACAGCTGCCTCTCCAGTTACCGAGAAACAGATTAAAGGTAATCCACTAGCCACTAGTTTGTTTTACTTCTTTGTATTTGAATATAAAATTGCCTTTTTTTTTTTTTTTTTTAAGTTGGGTGCTGACACATGCAGAAGAAAGGTGTCCTGTCTCTATTCTTGCACTGCTCTTTATTGCCTCTATCTTAACTCCAGAGAATTCAACAATATAACTGGATAACTGAAAGATACAATGCAGAGTTGGGAGCAAGAGGCCATCTTAACTATCTGGTGCCATTTCTCTTTTTGTAAAAATAAGCTCATAAAGCTATAGACATCTTCGCTGTGCTGTAGCTACTTTGCTTTATAGCTACTAAATGTTTACTTGAGAGTAAGGAAGACTGGGAAAATAATATAAAGATTGCTGGTGGGGACTACTAAATGCATGGTGAACACTCTAGGACAGGATGAGCTGCAAATGGTTGAAAGTTTGAAATGGTATTTTTGAGGATTCTAATGTATGCTGGTTCTGTTCTTGGAGTTTTCCCTAGTCATACATATTGCTCACTCGGAAAGGCAGGAGACTGAGGAAGGTGTGGGAGTAAATTCTGAACTCTTTTTGCACAGCTTTTCTTATCCAAGAAATACAAATCCTTTATACCCACAGTGATGGTTCTCAGGAACTTACAGCTGCAAGTAGGGAAACTACTCTGCTCAAAGGGAAATAGGTTAATTCTAGCAATGAAGGTAAAGCCTATTAACATAGTTCCCAGCACATGGGTACCTGAGTTGTTACTCTAAAAAGAGTTTGAGTGGCAAGGAGGCTTTGATCTATATTACTTTATATAACCCTGTATCAAACTACGATGTAAAAAGTCTGTCTAGGTTCAAAGCCAGAGAGCTGGTTCCATCTTAGTATCCAGTACCTTCATCTCTAAGGAACTCATGGGTCACCTGACACCTGAAAAAATTCAGACTGGAGAGAAATGCTTATTTGACTCCCAGATTGTCTATAAAGGAATCTGGTTGCTGTGTGTCAGATCTAGGAACCTATATCATATACAGGAGAGAGGAGCCCATCCCAACTGTGTTTTCACTGCATTAAGTACGTGAAGACAAAGCATTGAACGTGAGCTTTCTGTACTTCAAGCAAACTCACTCCTTCTGTGCAGAGCATGTAGGAGTTGTCAGATTTAACCTTTCATTGACATTCACCCTAGGATTCTTTCTTTTCATTGTAACACTGTATGTGCAACTAACTGGATTACTTGTGTCCTCCAGGCAAAAATAGATTATTCTCTTTCTATATGTGCATGATTCACACAACTCAGCACAGGAACAAAGGACCTATGATTGCTAAGATGCAGAGGCATTGGTTTATCCTGAGTCCTGACAACATGCAAAAATATATAATCTTCACCAGTCAGTACATTATTGCTACGGCGGAGAAAAGCAGGTGGAATTCCTGTAAAAGGAATGAGAGAAGACAGTTCTGTGGAAAATACTGTACATCCTAAAATGGTAAATAGTCCTCCTGGCATTTTTGTTTTCAGGATAGCCCCAGCTAGAATATGTGTAGAGTATAATCCAAGCATGTGTCACCGATCCCAGGGGTGAGAGGTAGACTTATACGGCAGAACAAGGTATACACCTTGTTTTTTCTTTTCTATTTTTCAGAGTCATAGTTATCATATATTCAGGTTTCTGTCAGGATTAGAGGAATTGAGCCGCTTTATTTTTAACCTCTATTATTATACAAAAAGAAAAAAATACTGAAAGTAGTGGAATTTCTGGACATAGAAAGCTTTTTAAACTGATTGTATGTCTATTGTTTAAAAAAAGATTTAAAATGAAAAGGTCAAAATACATGTTTTTTTTCCTAAATGCATGAGCTCTCAACAGGTGTCAGTCTGATTTTACCAATTTTCTATAATATAGTTGTAAAGCAATGGGACGAATCAAGGTTAATTCCAAATAGCTCCGTGTTGAATCCTAGTAATAAAAAGTAGGATTAGGTTGTACTAGAGAAACTATGTCTTTTTAGAATATAGCTTTCTGTTAATTGTAAACATATTCAAAATTTTCTCTAAAATAGAGCTGGTTATAGAGCCCAAAATCACATATTGATCTGAAGCTACCTTGGAGGTAAAGAAACTATCCATTCTTTTCAGCTAGAAAGACTTCCTCTATTCAGGGCATCTGCACTTCCTATTCTCTTTTTTAGACCTTTGAATCATAATGTTTCTTCCCACTAATTCTAGATTATTATTTATTACTCTTTTCAGTCCCTTTTCTCACTGTTCTGTTTGACGTCTGGAAGCTTTCATGCACAAGAAAGCAAATTAAATCATAAAACACATTTAATTATTTTTTCTGAAATTAGAGAATAATTTCTGCAGCAAAATTCTTGGGAATATTATGTGAATATTTACATTTTGACAACATGTAGACTTTGTTGTTCAGTTCACTCTACAGTCATAAACAATTAAGTGAGATTCTATATCAGTCAAGCTTGAAAACAAATATAAAGTATACAGTATATGTATATAATATGATCTATGACCTTAAAAAAAAGTTGCTTGCCATTGATTGAGCAAAAGCTTTTCTTTCAGGAGTAAGATTTGTAGTATGTGTGTTCTGACATCTATCCCAGTTTACTGTGTGGTGCTGTGTGGTACAACTTCTTTGTGCCCTCAGGTTGTTGTTTTTCAGTAATAGAAGAATTGTTCCTTGTGTGTGCTGTATTGATGTTCATAAAACATTTTGAGTTTCTCTGAGGTGAAAGCTGCTATGCCAGTATAAAGTCCAGACAATTGATGTACAATGAGACTTCAGACCTGGATTTACCAGAAGAATCTAAGACTGAATCCTGTTTGATAAAGTCTCCATTAATCTTGTGCTAACAGAGATACATATGCCCTCCAGTGTCTTGATTCATTAACGTGATTTCCATAATGACATACCTGGAATGAAAAAGTTCACCCTTCTACTCAGTAAATGAGTTGGAACAAATGTAGAGAACATTGACCTTACAGAGAGGCTTCTGGGTGATTAAATTGTTGAAACCATGTCAGTAAATGCATTAGCCACTATAGAAACTTCCCTGTGGTGCTAATGAAGGAGAGAGGATAAAGATCTCTGTAAACCAATTGTCCATGTGTTTCCATCTGGCTAGGACAGAAAGAAAAAAATTAATAGGAGTTTATCTAATCATAAGTTCTTCCTTCCCCCCCCCCCCCCTCTGCTGTTGTGGAACAAAAATAAAAAACAGTGCTGAGACTGTGAATCAAGAGGCTTTTCAGTCTCACACAGACACTCAGATACACTTAATTCATCTTCTGCATTGATTTTTCAAAGACCTATCAGTGGAAATTCCAAGGTGTTATGGTGAAGGAAAGCATATAAAAGCTTGGCAGATAGATAGGACCAGTAGTTTTTAAGTCTTTGAAAAAACTTTACCTTTCAACACATCTGTACCAAATATCTTCCTGTAGATCTAGTAAAGGACAGAGGATTTTTAGAGGGAGTTAAAGAACACAGAAAGCAGAACAGCTTTTCACTGGCACTTTTAATACATTATCCTTTCTAAGCTTAGCTTCCTGTTTGCAGATCTACAGTTCTCTGCATAATTCAGTGCCCAGCAAGAAATTCTGCATGCCTGTGCACAGAATATTAAATTACAGTCTAATACAAAAGGGAATCTGTCCCAGTGTACATGAAGACTGGGGTGTTTTCTCTGCTGTGCTGCTCTTTCTCAGCATATAAGCCTACAAAAATCATACAAAGACATGGCAATAGCAAATTCACAGGTTCAGTCTTTTAAAATCTCACAATGGATGTAACAAAATGTTCATGAAAGAGTGCTAACAGAGGTTTTCCAAAATCGATTTTTCTTATTCTCTCTGACCACATCTCAGTCAGAACGATACCCTTGTGACCTACAAAATGTCTGAGAGAATAAAAATGCAGCAGCTGAGCAAAGAGCAGAACTTTCCAAGTCAGGAAAAAAGGCAAAAAAAGCAGGAGAAACAGGACAAAGCATCTGACTTAATAATATTTGACAATGTAACTTTGCTATGGGTGAAAAGTTTCAGTCTTCCTAATGTTAAAATTTCTTTTCTGCCACATAACTTGCACCATGCCAAATAATTAATCTCCTAGAAAATATACTCTTGTATGAGACATACTTTCATGATGTTATTCATATGGTCCAAGAGTATTGGCTACTCCATGAAAAGCAGAACTAACGAGTCTTTTTTTTCTTAAAATTTGTATCTTTTGGCTCTAACCTTTTCCAGCTGAGTTCTCTTTCATGTCATCTGTGACATCCCTTACCAGCAAGAGACAGCAATGCTATACCTAGACTGGAACTATCTGTGTGTTGATCAGCCAACAAGGGTGCACTTGCTGACTCGCTAGAAAGCTGCTGCCAAATGGAGTGTATACGGGCTGAAATCTATTTGTCTTTCTCTCAGCAGGACAGCAATTCATGCCCTACCCTTCCCTGATTTTCACAATACTTGAAGGAACGTAATTATCTTCGATCATTCTCTTTCATATACAGCTGAATACAGACAGTAGGGTTCAAATATTATGAAGGAGAGAGGAAGAACAGGCAGATATCTAGACAGAGTTAAATGTGTTAGATCGCATTTGTTATGTGTGTAGTGTCCAATTTATCTTCTTTAAGAAAATCAGAGAAAAAAAAAAGCCAACAACACAAACCCAGACTGTAACTATTGGTAGAGAATAATAGTCTACAGAGAAACATAAAAAATGCAAATGATAGATTTCTATTCTCATAAAAGAGTTTTTAACACAAAAAAGAAAGAAATTTGTATCAATCCATTTACTAAAATTGTTCCTATTTGCAGATCTGCTCTTGTCAGCAGAATGATTTTCTTTAATTTCTCAAGCCTGCACTACACAGGGGACGATTAAGCTGTAGATCTTAGATACAGGTGTTTCAGGAGCACTCTTAAAGACCTTCTGATTCCTTCCCCTTCACTGCTTCAAAATCACACAACTGGCTGCTTTAGGATTAGCCATTTTATTGGAACAGGAAAATGCTGGGTTATTTTGTCCCAGAGTAGTTACTGATCCAATTTTACTACAGAACTCCAAAGCAGTTATTCCAGTACAAGTGGACCACATGTACTGAATACTTTGTGTGCCATGGGGCACTTGGAGGAAAATTGTGACTGTGACTGAGTTAAAGGACAATAAGTCCTTAAATGTGTTTTCCTACTGACCTCCTTCTACACAGAGTTACCTCTGTAGGAGACGTTAGGGTGGTATTAATTTAAACCTAATAATTTTAGCATTCTCTACAGGTGAAGCGAAAGGAAATTCACCTCTGTTTTTTCATTAATCCTGTTTTAATAGACTTCACGTTGCTGGGTAAATCCTGAGGTTTTTGCTTATGCTAAAAGACAATTAACTGTTGTTTGTTTAATCATATCTGCTGTCATTCACTAGTCATATGATCATCAAAACAATGCTTTGCAGAAGAAATCCTATGGTGATTAATAAACCTGGTAAATAAAACTCATGTGGCCTGAAGGAAAGTGAAATAAAAATATAAAAATCAACATCTTCCGCATTTGTCTCTGTAATCACAGTGTCCCATCAAGCGAGAAATTAATCATTGTGGCCAAACCAGTTCATTTAATGTTTCTTTCATTTACCATTGACAAACAGTCATATTTAGGAGTGTGCATCTCAGTATGACCATTCCTAGCTATAGGCTAAGAATTATCTTTTGCATAAAAACTCCACATGATTTCTGGTTCAGAGGGTAACATAGATGAAGCCCATAAAAATGCTGCTTCAAGCATAAGTGTCTGCTTTAGCAGTAAGCATCAGTGCAAATGAAAACTGCAAGTAGACAGCTGGGAATAACTGCACAAAAATCACATGCTGTGTAGTTGTCCTCCACATTGTGTCTCTGGTTGGGTCATGTCACTTATGCTGTGCAACAGTCAAGAAATCATATATAGAAACAAAAAAAGACATTTTATTGGCACCTCAGCACTTACTTTCTGTTACACAATTATGCACAAGTGAGGTGAAGCAATTAATTGCATACTCTCTCAGTGCCTGTAGACCTATAGCAATATGTTTCATATGAAATAGTCAAGATAGAATCAATACAGCTTATGTTTTTTATGTAAATGGTTGTTGAAAATATATTGTTTACTTTAGCAGCACTTTTGGAAGGGAAAAACTTTATTCAGGAAAAACAACTGGACCCACTGTGCCTCGGAACGCTACCTGCTTTAATCAGGTACAGGGCTTTAGGAGGGAAGGAAGATCTGCTGAGAGTGTGATTGCATGGGAGCTGTAGCGTTCTAAGGTGCTGGAAGGCCTCTCTGCACTTTTAGACAGTGTCCTCTGTCCATCTACATTACATTAGGAATAACTCCTTCAAAATACTTAATATTGGAAAGATTTTAAAATATGTCTGTCTCTGCTCCAGGGCTGCCAGCTGTTATGTTGAGTCTTTTAAGGTTCACCCAATGAGACTATGTAATTAAATGCCAGCAAACTTGCCTAAGGGCAATCAAATCCAGCCGTCATCTTTTCAGTATTTTCAAGTGCGTTGAGTGATTGAAATGAACTATCTTTTCTCATTTAGAGAGAGAATTTTGTGTTTATGAATTGTGTGAAGTCTAGTCAATTTGATAGTCATTACTAATAAATATGCATGTGTACAGATAAAGTATCTATGGAATTGGAGAGCTCAAACAATAGAGGCTCCCACTGAAAAGGTAGGACTTCCCAGTACAAAGGCAGCTTCAGAGTGTTTCTTAGGTGGGCACACTGTGGTGATGTTGCTTGGTAAGAGCAAATGTGTCTGTCTCCAAGAGAAAAGGCAGAGAAGTGGACAGGCAAGCATTTTAGAACATCATGAGTGCAAACATTGAAAATTTTATCTTGTAAACAAACAATGACACCGAAGAAACGTTTGACTATTATCACCTTCACTTCCTACCTGAAAAGGCCCTTGGGCTGACTATTTAGGTCAAAAAAAGCTCTTTTCTATACTGCTTAAAGTGTATTCGGTTTCAGAAAGGCTTTCATCGTCGATCTCTTTACAAGGGATATGCACTGCCTAGGTACCTGAATTTCTTCCTGTGTGACACACGTATGTGTGCATTAGAATATGCATTTCTCAAAAAGGAAGAAGTTGCAGTGTTTGTGTTCTACGTACAAGAGATCTGTGTTAAAAGGAATTAAGTACTGAGGAGTTACACAACCAAGAGATAAGAAATATAAGAATTGTGGTTTTCTGAACAGCTTTAATTGCACTTAGTAATAGCATCACCACCTCATCTACTCTACAGATAAGAATACACAGGGGAAAAATGAATTTTAATGAAAAATATTGAATAGTTTATTCTACAAGGTATCTATAACTTGTAAAATTTGAAAGTTATTTTATAAAAGCATTGTTTTGAAGAGATTACCTTTAAGAACTTGTTTCGTCTGGCTTCACTGATCCTTATCTATACCTTGTTTTGCCTTACAGTCTAACATCTTGGTATTGAATAGATGTTTGTGATACTTCTATTTAATAATTTTTAGTATTTAGATAGAATTCTTCACACTGTAAAACTCTTCCCTTGCAAAATTTGACTGAAATTAAACAGCATAGGGATTTTTTAGAAAACTCATATTTATATGGAAGGAATGTCTGAAAACCATAAACTGTTCAGCAAGGTGCTGAACATTTCATCCTGATCAATGTCTGATCATCTATAATATGGTTAATATTTTAACAGTTGTCTTTTTTAACCTTACTTAAATGGTACAACTTTAATTACAGAACATGCAAGCTTGGTAAAATAGGGCTGAAAATACCACCAGGCTGTTGTTATTGATCCTGTTGCAATCAGCTTCTGAAGTAAACAGACACCTTTTAAATGGACAAGACTATCCCTCTCAAAGCAAGGAACAGAGAATGGGGAAAGGTTTGTTCTGCTTCATGTGCTTTCTCTGTACTTCTGTCCATTTTAAGCCTTTAAGAGTCTCTTGTCCTGTACCCAAGTGACTACAGATTTCCATTGTCTTCAAAATCTTCCAGAATGAAGAGAAGCAGCATGAGGTTTCCTGGGCAATGCACCAAATGAAAGTACCATTAGTGGAACTAGTCAAATTATCTTTTCATTTGACTGCTGCCTGGAGATGAAGCCACTAGAATTAAGCATTATTTTCCCAATATAGTGACAATATTTCAACACTCAGACTAACTGACTAATGAGAGTATTTGGGGATGTGGCAGTGATGATGGAAATGGAAATTGGCTTTTGGATATTTGCACTGGAATATAGATCAATGGACTGCAGTCGAAGGTGCTCTGTTCCTTGTGAAGAGTTTTTTTCCGTGACTTCCCAAAACAAAGCCATCTTCCATTCTTTTCTCTGATGAAGTATTTTTTGTTTGTTTGTTTCATAAGGAGATACAGTGGCTGTTAGAAAGAAAAAAGACAAAGTGAATTACAAAATGAATTTGGCCTCTTCAGCTAGAAGATCCAGGTTTCCATCCCAATGCACTTGCAGTCGTGGAGCTATTCTTGTTCCTTTATAAATACATGGAAAAAACTGAGTATTTAAGTGAGAATATGATAAGTTCTAATATAATATAATATTTCTATTATCCATCAAAAACTTTCCTTAAATTTCTTCAGGCTTGATTAGGATTTAAGTTGGCCTTTTGCATGTTTGAAATTCTTATTGTCTTTTTTACTTTCCACTATAATGGCCATATAAACAGATGTTACAGTCTTCTGCTGAGGGGACAAAGCCCACACCTCAAAACCCCAGACACTCTTAATATCCTGTGAGATCCTATTTCCTTATTCCTTATCCTGATTCCTATACGATCCAAATCAGTGTTTACTGAAGTGACTGGAATGTTCTTTGTTGATTTTAATACATGTTATATAAGGCTACTTAATAGTTTATTGTTGTGACGTTTCCACCTCTGTCACTGGTCAGTGCTCACTGTGTGGACTTGATGAGAATGAGGCAGTTGCAAACATAGCAAGGTGCTCTTTTAGATGTATTGCATAGATTTGCAAGCACAGCATCTCATAAAACCTGCTGTAACCTATGTTTTAGGATTTTAGGCAGTGAAGAATATAACTCAATTTGAGACTTCTTTAGGAGGAATTAACAGCCCATCTTGCTTTGTGAAGGTATTTGGCTTGACAGTATATTGACTTTATAGTCCATCTTTCTCACTCACTTCCAGCGAGACACATTTACCACTGAATGCTCAACATAATGACAATCCTTAAGGTACCAGAATGAGGTTCCCAAAAAGATATTTTCATTTTACTGTAAAGTCAAATTTTTCTTTTAAAACATTTTAGTGAACATAAACCAATTAACACTTTTATCTAAATGAAACATGTACATGGAATGAATTTGTAAAAGAGAAATACCAAAATCTTTCTTTTTTAATTTGATGATATGATAACACAATATACCACTGTGCCTTGATAACATACAAGGCAATAATCTGAATAGGTCAGAAAAATGTGTGCAAAATTGCATCTATCATGCTGAAAACCTTTCTGTATAAAATACATGTTGCCTTAGAGCCATTGAAGCAAATCTTATTTAAATTGGCTTAAATTCCAGCACTCTGCCTTCTAGAATTAGGTTTAGTTGGCTTAAATGTACTCCATCTAAAAGACAGACTCTTAAATGTGGAAAGGTCCTTTTTTTCCTGCACAGTATTGCTTTTAAAAACTAAGTTCAAAGGTAGATACCTAAAATTGCTGCTTAACTCTACATAGTCTTGTAGGTATTCAAATATTCACTAGGAATCCTTTTTAGACAACAATATGTCTGCCTCTGACTTTATTAGAAGCACTGAGTAAAAGAAAGAGTTGTGAGAGTCTTGCTTTGTGTCAATCATTCATATTGGAATCATAGAATATATTAGGTTGGAAGGGACCCATAAGGATCATTGATCCAAATTCCAGCTCCTCACAGGTCTACCTAAAAACCCCCATATGACTGAGAGCATCATCCAGATGCTGAAACCTATTGAGCCAACATTTGCTTTTCCTGGGTGAACTGCATGACTTCACAGCTACAGAGTCATTTTGAGCAGGGTTTAACATCTTGCAAAATACAGACTGCTCTCCCACTGTGTCATGGTTTAGCCCATCCCCCTCAGTTTTAGAGTAGAAGATGGTTAGTTCCAGGTGAAATTCCAGCTAGGTAGCCATTTAGAGACTTCTGTGACGTCTCTAGGAATTACATAATTTAACACAAACCGGAAAAGAAGGGTTGTTGTCGTTGTTGTAGTTGTGTGTGGCGCAGAGAGAAATTCGGAACCATGATGTAAGTGAGGCGGCGAGGCCTCCCCGAGTGGGGGGCCAGAGCCCTCCGCCCCTGGCCTTGGGCCAGGGGCAGGCATGGCACCGAAGCCTCTGGCTGAAGCAAGTAGCAGAGTGGAGAAGAAACTCCAAAGAAAAACTGCTCAGCTGAGACAGAAGGAGTTCCAGCCCCGAGAGGAGCGGCAGAAAGCAAGAGATAACAATGCAGCTGCCAAGGTCGGTGGAGAAAGTGCAGAGGTATGGGGGAGTCCTTCCCCCGCCTCTCTCCCTCCAGCAGGGGAAAAGACTTTAAAACTAAACCCCTGCCACCTGTGGAAATGATGTGGAGAGAAGGGACTTTCGTGTGAGTTCTTCCCCCGGAGGCCTGGATAGTCCGGGGAGGGCAGCGATGGCTGGAGGCCAAGACTGGATCACTTGAACTGTTTGCAGCAAGCTGCAGAGGAATTGTAGCCACAGAATGAGAAAGAAGTTGAGTGAATTCTCCTTTGAGAGGCTGTGTGTCTCTGATGACTTTGGGACTTTGTCCAAAAGATAAGCCTTACACGAAGCCCCCGTATGAGGGGCCTGGTGCGAGCCTGGACCAGGTGTAATGGCGAGTGGGGAGCGGTGGTGAAGTTGGAGTAACCAGCCGCGGCCGAGAGCCAAGATTGGGCGTCTGGCCAGAAGCAGAAAGTCAGGAGAATTCCAGAGGGCAAAAGAGAAGAAGCTACAAGCAGCAAAGCACAGCATCAGAAAGTGTTCTTGGGTCTGGACTGAGCCAAAGAGACCCAGAACCCCTGTGATCCCGGCGAGGGGTGGTGAGACAAAAGAAACCCCCCTAAAACTCCTCGTGGAAGAAACCTCCATGGAGCCCTGAATCTTGTAGTGACGACATGATAAAAACCCTCAGCGGCTGTAAGCAAGCAGCTAGAAGTGAGAAGTAAACTCCCCTGCATTCCAAGGGAGAGAAAGAGAGAAGTATCTTCAAGCTACGGGAGTTTTAAAACTGTTACCTTAAAGACTTTTTTTTTTCCTCCCTTCTCTTTCTCCCTCTGGACTGTTCTTGAGGAAGAGAGGAGGAGGGGCATTTGTACATATATAAGTGTGCTATTATAAGAAAACTAGTTAGAGTTGTATGTATATATGTATATATGTAAGTATTCCCCTTAGTTTCTGTAGTGTAGCAATAAATCTTAGTATTACCCCAATTTCAAGATGATCTGTTTTGTCTGTGCAAACTCTTCCTAATTAGTAGCAAAATTTATAGGTTGATAATACTGTGCAGAAAGCACAAGGGCTGAAACCATAACACACTGCTACACAAAGCCTCATAGCTATGGAGTTCTCCTGGAAGGTGGGAATTTATTGTTAATATGTCAGAAGTGACTCTTACTGTCCATCTCCCAACGCATGGAACGTTGTAACTCATGTGTTAGTCTTGCATGTTAACTGGATCTAATACTCTGGACACGCAAGCAACCATGACCCATAGCAACTTATACAACTTGATTGTTTATATTTCACGAGAATTTTTTTTGCTTCTGTTTCTCTATTGCTATTGGAAAACTGTTCCAGATCTACCTCATCTGACAGGTAAGAACTTTTAAGAATTCTTGTTCTGAATTTATTCCTTGGCCACTCCTTTTTTGTCTTTTAGTGACTTTGCCCGTTAGTTTAAACAGCCCTTCTGTCTCTAGTGTTTAACTGTGCTGTGTTTACATGGGGCAAACATGTCTCCTCTTGGGCTTTCTTCTATGAGATTCACAAAGCCAAGTGTTCTTTTAGTCTTCCTGTAAAACAGACTGTCCAAACTTTTGATCGTACTGGTTGCTTCCCTATCTGCTTTCTCCAGATAGAGAGTGATTATTCTTAACATGTGACAGAATTGTGAAGGATTTGTTAAAAGAAAATTCTGAAAATATTTTGTGTAAAAGTAATGAATATTTATTTACCAAAAATATTTCGCATAATACCTAAGATGAATTTACCTTTCCATGAGGGCACATTGTATTGTTGATTATTAGTCCTGATAAATTTATCTCCCTTCTTTCATTTCCATTCCAGAGATTTTCATTCATAATGAAAATTCATTTAATGCAAGTTCCTACATGTATAACTTTGCGTTTTCATGTTACTTGCTTTCACCACAATTCCATTCCTAGAGTTCTCAGAATGTGCCACTGAGATCCTTTTTTCTGACCTTTTCTGGGATCTAACTCAATCAAATTTCAGAAGTGTAAGGTGAAACCTACTTTAAACTATCCTGGATCCAATTTGTCATTGTGTTATTCCTCTTCTGGGTCACTGTAACTTCACAGAGTCCAATTGAGTTAGGGATGTATGCATTTGGATTAGCATATGAAGTAAACTGAAATCATGAAATTCTGCATTTTTCCAGAATTAAGTTCTGAGAGGGTGTTTTTTCAAGTTTAGATATAGTACAGTTAAAAGGTAATTTCTCTTGGTGTAATCTAGAGTAGGTAAAAAATAAAGATCCTGTGATAACTCTTTGTAACTTTATCAAAGATATTTAATCAATTTGAAGTAATTTAATGGAAGTTGAAAGCCTGATTAAACTATTTTCTAAATTAAATACAATATATATAGAGAATAGAAAGCTTGTGACACTATGAAAATTTCCCTGTTTGTAATGATGATTTTGAGAAAGATGGTTTGAATAGGAGGTTGTTAGAAGAACTGACTGACCTTGGTGCTTATGAAAGAACATGCAAATGGTTAATCAATGAGCAATGTAAAAAACAAATTGTAAATAGAGTTGTCTGAAACAATACCACAAAAAACCAAAATATTTCAACAAGGTAACAGTGGTCTAAAGATAACACAGATTTGAAATCCTTTTCTATCTTGGAATTTTAACACAGCTCTCAGAATTTTAAAATGTGAGTCAATTCTAAAATAATTCTGAGATCCCAAAGTTGCCTAGAGTCCTAAGAGTGTACCAAGCAGGTTCAAATGGAGTTGAGGAAAAGCAGCTTCTTATTCTTCTCAGATACCAAGATTTTTTTTTGGTGAGAAGTCTGTTGATGTATGTGCAGCAGTACAAACAATAACAGGATAAATTTTCTGTCTAGTCTTTCTACTTTCTCTTGCTCTCCGAGCACAAGTTAATTCTCCTGTTAGTGTGTTTCTTATGGCACTGGGAGGGCCAACTGTGTCCTGGGGGACATCACGCACAGCATCACCAGCCTCGTCCTGCTCTGCTCTGTGCTGGCAGGGCCTCACCTCCATGGCTGTGTGCAGTTTTGGATGCCCCAATACAATTTTGAACAAGATTCCCAAGCAGCAGAGAACATGCTTCTGGAAATATGTTGCTGTTTGGATAACATACAAGGAGAACTCTGACTCCAGGAGCACTGAATACCAGCACCTGCTGTGCATCTGGCAGCAGGAAGCAATGAGGCCAGACTTTCAGTAACTTGATGGTAGGCAGACTTAGGTGGAGGAACTAGGGCTTCATGAGTCAAGGAAATGCAGGTATTCTCCGTGGGGAATGTTGCAACAGAGTTAGGAGGATAAGAAAGAGGAACAGAGACAATAGAAATCACTGCAAAATGATTCCTCCAAAATACGTAAATAAAATCAGTTCAAAAAAAGATGATTGTTTAGAGTAAGTTCCTCAGAAATTTCCATGTCTAAATTTCTCAGAAAGAAAGAGTAACATTACATAACCAATTAAAATCTACTTTTGGTTTCTTGAGTTAATATAATTTTACATTCCTGTACTTACATCCTCTAAAAGGAGTGAGTCTGTAAATATTAGAGTTCCATATTATTGACAGGAATTATCAAGGGCTCTAAAAAAAGAGTTCAGCAGTAAATATGACTTGAAGATAAAAATTCAAACTGATTACATCTGAGATACCTCTCCCATAGCAGAACACATAAGTAAACATTGCAAACTTGGTTATCATAGCCTATGTTTCTGTCATAAGATTGTCTCTCAAAGAAGAGAATTATTTTCTGGATATCAGAGGTGAAACCCTGATCCCACCAACACTGGTGACAAAATAGTCCCTGGCTTCCAAGGAACAAAAGTATTCTATGCATCATCCTGATCAACAAGATCATAAAATTAAAGCCTCGAAAGACTGACATTTCACTAAATAAATTTAATCTATCATTACAAATGAAACAGCCATAGATGGCCCTGTTGCCTATGAATTTTTCCAGTCCTTTCTGGAACTCACTTTCAGGTTTCACAGGATTATGTGTCACTGTCCCACAATTGAATAATGTTGTAGTAATAATCATTGTAATAATTGCATAATTACCTATAATTAATTGTTATGGTGTATCACAGAATATACTGAGCTGGAAGGGACCCACAAGGATCAGTGAGTCCAACTCCTGGCCTAACTCCAGTATCCCTGAGAGTCACACCATATGCCTGAGAGCATTGTCCAAACACTTCTTGAACTCCATCAGGCTTGGTGCTGTGACCACTTCCCTGGGGGGTCTGTTCCAGCACCCAACCTTTTCCTAATATTCGACCAAAACCTCCCCTGACACAACTGCAGGCCATTCCCTTGGGTCCTGTCACTGGTTATCACAGAGAATAGAGCAGTGTCTTCCCCTCTTCCCTTCGCAAGGAACTAATTAGTGTATATACATTGTTAATTGCTATTGCTAATTGTTATAATGAATATTTATAAACTGCCATTTTAATTTCCTATTGAATGTCTTCTTTCTCATCATGGTTCAATGATCAGAGTAATATATACTGTTGCAACTATTTATTCCTTACAAAACAGTTTTGCAAAACATCATAAATCATCCTTTCTTCATGGACTCTTTTCCAAGCTGAAAATCGCATTTTGTTTATTCTCTTCTCATACAGAAGGGTTCCAAACCCCTGACCATCCATGGTAGCCTCTTCCTACTTAGGCTTTCTGCTATGGTAGGGCCAACGCTGTATATATTGTTCAAGGAGTGGGCACACTTCGTTTTTACATTCCAACATTGCTCTTATTCTTTTTTTCTTTCTCAATACAAATGCACGTTGGTTTTGGTTTTTTTTTTCCCTTTTTCCTCTGCCAAACCAAAGAAACTGTTTATCACTTAGCCCTAATCTTAAAACCTGTCTTTTTTTTTTTTTTTTAAACAGGAATTTCTTGGCAGGAATTTCTATTCCTTGTGTTATTCACAAAAGAACTGCTTAATCCATTCCACAGCTACATCTCTATCAGTGATAGATACTAGAAGGAAAGTACTCAATTTTATAATGAAGCTTCATATATTGGCAAAGTATTTGCTTTAACGTACTCCTTTTTCAAACTTTAAGCTGTAACTCGTCCAGAAATTGTCATGTTGATACATGCTTAGAGGAACAGAAGTCTTAAATTTTAGTAAGAATGTGACATGTTCCTTCCTGAAGCACTTCAGTGAAGGTGTGAAACTATTTTGTAGTCTTTAAGGATGTATCCACAAACCTTTTCCATAACCAGTGCTCTGTTTTAGGTAAGTTTGAAAAATCTGTATCTGTATTCTTATTAATTCTATTTTTGTTTTTGCTTTCTGCATGGAATAAACACAAACTTTACTAATCTATTTAAAAATCAATATCATACAGAGAGCAAATTGCTTCTATGGCTTACTTTACAGTGTTATGGCTCACACAGTATTGCAGTAAATGCAGAAACGTTAGCACTGTTTAAATCCAAAGTGAACATTATAAGTTGTTTATAGACAGCAAGCTCAGCAAACAACAGTAGTATTATGGAAAATAAAAACACATTGATAAAGTACTTTGTCATCTAATCATTTGCTGCAGTTTGTTTAAAATTAGATTTAGAGGTGTTGGCTAATAGGTGGACAATACTTTCTTACTCTGCATGATTTTAAATAGTGTGTATTATGCTTTTCTTGTATAAAAGCTGTTATCTATCAATATAGCTAGAAACAGTGATCTTGCCCAATGTTCATTAAAAATAATAATACCCATATATTCAAGACTGTTCCTTGTACTTATTGTGGTTTGCGGAATTGTTTTTTATTGTTTTGAGTCCACAAAATGCTTTCCAGGCTTACTAAGAGTAATGGCTAGGAGAGTCTGGCTCTGCAAATATGACATATTAATACCTAAATGTATTTATATTACATTTTTCCAATAAGTCATGTGGAATTCGATTAAATTGCAAGGGTAGCCCATAGATTTAATGCTTCAGCAACGTACAGGATTTAGTAGACACAGGCCCTCAGTGATTGTTGCTGTGAGAGTGGTGGGAGGTAATAAAGGAAGGTGACCTTTCTCTGTGTATTGGCTGCCCCTCCCCTTATACCATGCACTTACTCCTCCTGATGTGTGGATTCAGCAGCCCCTCAAGGTCTGCTTACTTTGGCCTGCTGAGATCTGACCAGAAAAAAAATAGGACGATCTGCCTTACACAGTAGTATCCTTCAAGGACATATGCTCTAGGTCTTGATTATCAAGGAGAAAATTCCATCTTCTCCTTAACTGGACTACCACCTTTCCTCTCTTTTTAATGCTGTTCAGCACAGCCAATGCAGAGTGGGTTCTAATCCCCTTCCCCTCTGCCCAAAGTCCAGCTGGATCCACTCTGGCACAGGCCTGAAGACAACTGTGTGTTGCAACGACAATGAGGCATGCTGCAGAGCAGGGCACTTTTTTAGCTGTGTGTTAACACGGAACATAATTTCATTTTAACCACACCCCAGGTGAAGTGAGGCCAGTGCTGGTCCTGCCATGCTTGCGGCTGACAGAACCACGAGGAGCAGATATGGCTGTAAGGGCTTCAGAACCCCATTCAAACATTTGGCTCAACTGGATCTGCACTACCTTGTGAACTGCACACATTGGCATAAAATTAAGCCCTTCTGCAGAATTCACCAGAAGTACTTCTAGTGATCAGACTTTTACAGACCCTGTTGTTTGTTGTGTTAAACATGGCTTGTAAAATGAAGTTTGGAGCATTAATAAAAGAAGGTTAGGATTCACAAAGCATCATAATGGAGTTAAAGGTACAGCTATGACAGAAGCTTAGAGTTATCTTTAAAAAAATGTGATTATTTTTAATATTCTTTGATGTCCATTTGTTTTAAAATATCTAAATGAATAATGGAAATAATTTCCTTCAACTATATTATTATCATGCCTCACTGTACTTAAGCAGATGCATGATCTTAGTATGGGACTAGTTCTGTTCACTTTAAAGGGACTAGGTTTGTGCTTAGCTTTAAGTACACTTAAACATTTCGTTACGCAGTAGGTGATATTGCAAAAAAAAAAAAATCAGCTTCTCTGCACAAAATAAATGTTAAGATATCATATAATGTATAATTTGCTCCAACCAATTAGTAAATAAAAAGATTCAGTAAGAAAAAAAAGCTGCATCTTAAGACTATGGATTTCTTGCTGCAAGAAATTTTAAAAAATACGTTCAGTTATCTGGAGGTGCCATTTTTTATTCCCAGACAAGATTTTGTCCATGGGATTGTTATGGACTGGACAAACTTCTTGCTTTACAACTTGACTCGGAGATTATTGCAATGGTATGGACAACTTGTAGTTGAGTAGAACTCCTCTCAGTGTGTCTCAGAAAGTCCAGTTATTTCCATAGGAAATAGTTCTTATTCTTCATATGGTTAATGTAGAATTAACATGCTGTAATATTTAAATTTTGTGTATTGATATTATGGAAAAAAATGATACAGTCAATGGATTAAAAAGAAATGGACACCTCAGGAGACAGAGAATGATACCAAGATCACAGAATAGGAAGAAGTAGATAGTAAGTGAGCACATGTGTAACAGCATTATTTTGTAGCCTTCCAGTGACAGCACTCCACTTGAAGTAGGGCTTGGCCAAATTAGATCTTAAAGATCGGTTAGGTTTAGTGAGTTGCCATTTTGAATACTTCATTAACTAATTGGTATTGGCATTTTGGCAAGTAAATAATGATGAATTTCATATAGAATGGTTTAATTATTAGGATTTTATTCTTACAGATATGATGGCATGGTTATGAAATGTTATCTCTGCTATTAATTCCTCTGAATTGGACATCACTAAAGTTTTGTGCACTCCACTTTCTATTCCTCATTCTTATTTAATTCAGTTAAGGACTAAAAAAGGAGTTGTTGGAGAAGTCACTGGACTGGGATGGTGTCTTGTCAAAGATAATCCTACTGCAGTGGTGTAAGTTGTGTTGTACTGAGGTGTTTCTGGTTGAAAAATAAGAAAAGTGAGAACCAATTTCTAGAGATGATGAATAGTTTGAAGGTGAGTATGAACAGATAATTAAAGTCTCTCCTATTTAGAATTGTAAGCCTAGCTCTTCGGTGCAATACTCCTGTGGCAAAAAATACTTTTGACTACATAGGCAGAAGTATGAGAAAAGTGTAGGTATTAAGTTGTGAGAACTTAAAAGAATAAAATTGTTATAGAAACATTTGTGTTTTCAAGGTCCTAATCCAGCAAAATTTGTATGTAAATAATAAGCATTAAGCAATTCCTTTATCTTTATCTACTTCAGCCCCTCAGACTTTGAACAAGGCCATGATGTCAGTGAAATTTAAGTGTGCATTGAGAATAAATATTTATGAAGTTTTGAGTATTTGGTAATGTCAGTCCCAGATTATAAAACAGACTCTGGCCATAAATACAATTTCTGCCACTCAATTTCCTCTCCCCCTTGACAATGAGAGAAAAAAATAAGTTCATTTTTGTTTCATTCACATTTACCCTTTAAGCCTTGAACACCCCTTTGTTCATAGACCTTCTGAAGTTCTATTCCCACAGATGTTAGACTGGAAACACTGAAGTAGCTTGTAGTATCAAAGAGTTGTAGTCCTTCCTAAAGGGATATGGGAAGCAGGGCCAAAAGACAGGCAAAACTTTTTTTAGGTTGAGGCTGAGGTTATTCCATACTCTGAGCAGATTCTGCAAAACCAATTATTTTGTATCAATCCGTTCAGTAATTATAAAGGTTGCTAGCTTTAGCAAGAAATAAAGTTTGTGGGTCATGTTTTTCTTTTCTGTTGGGGCATAAAAATAATTTATAACTTTGATAATCCTTTTCTTTGCAGCACTTGCTTTAGCATTTAATTGAACTGTGGACTTTTTAAACCTCGGGCACCTCCTTCCTGCACCTCCAGAATTGCTGTTATTAGCCCAGGTACCTTTCCTTATTTCCTACAAAACATTTGCCAAAACAGCCTTATCTTGCTCTTTTGTGATTATTTCAAAATCATCTAATGTGCCTTGGGTCAAAGACAATGGGAGATGTTTCTTCTGTGAAGCAAGTTGTTCAAGCTATTTGCACAACTGGCAACCTCTCCATGAAATGAGGTCAGCAGTCCTTATTCCTGTATCTCCCCTACATTTCTTCATTTATTTGTCATGTCATCACAGCTGCCATTTAAATCAGAAAACCAGACAAGAAAGATAAGGAAGAGAGATTATCTATAAAGTTTCTGATATTCTGTTTACTCCCTTCCCATGATACTGCACCTACGACAGTCCTCCTGTTGTTACTAGAGAAGACTTAATGCCTCTTCTGTGTTCTGGGTCGGGTGGTTAACAGCCTTCACTGAAACCCTTTCTGGAGCAGGTCCACTGAGATGTACCTGTTCTTTATTACTAGTAGATTGACTGAATATGACATGATTTGGGAGTAAACATATGCATTCTTCCCTTTCTACGTCAGTATTTCAAATCTGGAGTATCACAAGTTTAACTTCCCTTCCGCAAGACCTCAAGGTAACAACTCTAACCTGACGTTGAGAGAATGAATTTGTGGTATGTAATATGACTGCCATAATGATAGAGACTTTGTTAGGCTGAGACAGACTGACTGGGCCGTTAAAATCTCCAAGATTAAAAGTACATGTCCTCTGTCATACTAAAAGTAAATAATTAAGTCCTCTGTGTCATGGTTTGATTTTTAGATTTAAAGAGGACTTCCAAAAAGAACCCCATTTTATGTAGGTTAGTACTGATGATGACAATCTTCTGAAAGAATTCTGAAGTATAGTTGGAGTTTCTATCTTTTATCCTTTACTAACTATTCCATAACAGTTGTTGAGAAAGTCATCTTTCCTTGCTCCAAAGTTCAGTTATTTTTTTTTCCTTAGTCAGATTGTTTTTCTACTGCTTTTTTTTTTCCTTCCCAGACTTGTAATAGGTGTTTGTATCTGTGCTTAATTAGACACTGCTACTGTTGGTCTAAGTTTGGCCCAGCCACCTGTGGTTTGTACTTTTCCTGCCAAGTTATGGGAAAACAAGGTCTGATAAAGTGAAACTTCATCCTTGAAGACAGCACTTTGTATAAACTAAAATTAGTTGGTATATCACTATTGGCTGATGGCCTTCCAAGGGCATTTGAAGGAGAAAGTGAAGAGGAGGAGGATGAAGTAAACCCCCACACCCATTAAGGGAAGACCCTCCAAGGTGCATCCCGCAGGCGCGGCGAAATTCCAATGTCCACACGCGTGCACAGAAGGGGCACCACTGACATAACAGGGGGAGGGACCGAGGGCCTCTGGCTGGGCGGTGCTGGCCACACCTGCCCAGGTAGATGTCACTGGCACATTGGATAAAAAAGCAGGTGGCTCGTGCTCGGGGGGTTCACGCTTCACACGAAGGACCATGTTGCCTTTTGCAGGGACGCCCACGATGTGTGAGCCGGACCCTCTGAGGACACAGCTGCTGTAGAGAATCCTTAGTATTTGGAGTTGGTAAGATAACCTCGTAAGTTACACCTGGGTGTTTGTGGGGTTTTACTGAGGGCTTATTTTCCCTTCTCTTTTCTGTCTACCATTTTCTTGTTTTGTTGGCCACCTCTTTGTAATAAATATTGTTTTTTTGAGCTTTCAGTGGTGTTTTGGTTTCAATTTCGGCATCCCTTCGAACCCTTCCTGGAACAGTGTTATTATATTTCAGTCCTCTAAGTTTATGTTTCATGCTGAGGGAAAATTCTTCTGATTAAAAAGTAAACTACATATTCTATATGATTCAAAATAGCAGATTTCAGTCGTCTGTAATTATGTTTTGTCAGGTGTATCTTTATCTACAAACTGTTTTAAATTCACGAAACTCAGTATAAAAAGTTGTTTGACTGTTCTGGTATTCTCGTTACTCTATTGAGTTCAACCTGTCTCATGGTTTATGCGTATTCTGCTTTCTCTCTGGAAAAGGAAGAGTTCATTCTTGTCTTTTATGCTACACGCTATTTTAATGTAGATAATAAATCATGTAAGAGCTTCAAGAATTTCTTTTATGAAAAGTAAAAAAGTTTCTCTGAAAAAAAACCCCACACCAAAATAAGAGCAGAGAGAAATAATTAAATTGTTTTTTATTACTTGTCCATGTTCTAAACCCAATGTATTTCAAAATCTGCATGATGCTAAATAACAAGTAGTGGAACTGCATGCCACATTAAGGATTTCAGGAGTTCATTAAAATGATTTAATCTTTTCTTGGGTAAAAGTCAAAAGAACTGGCAAAATATCAGAGCTGAGAGTAACACCCAGACTATTGCTGTGCCAGTTGCTGCACTTGCTACAACAGACCTAAATGAGTTATTCTTAAGCCTCCAACATGAAAGTATATTTAGCATTTTCAAAATACTTTTCCTTAGGACGGAGTTTTGCACGAAGTGCTATGGAAATCTAAAGAACAAAAAAAATCTTTTAAATCACCGATGTTTGAACATAAGCAAAGCAATCAGGCTTTAAAATGTCTCACAGACAAATGATACTTCCTGCTGAGCTGACCCATTCCATGACACCATTTAAGTGGATTTTTTTCCCCCCTGTTTATGATCTCTTATTTGTTCTATTACACTTCAAAGCTGTGTTCCATAATTTCAGACAGCTCCATAAACTTTCATCTTCAGGACCTTGTATGCTTTACTTAATTAAGTGATGTACAGGTTTTAAGATCTGGAGGTTGGACATAAAGGATTATGTTAAATGATATAGAGTTGATCTGATCCGAGGTGCCATATGATGTGGTTATTCTTATTTTGATCGCAGTTAAACAAGGATCTGCCTCTAACTACCAAATGGGGATGACTTTTTTCCTAATTCTATTCACATACAGGAAATTATTTCTTATTATCAAACAGGAATTTTACAGTAATCTATTTGAAATATATGCAGTCTGAATATATAAAAATGTACTTTGAATAAAGAATACATTATATATTCATGTATATGAATATATACTCTGAATATGGAAAAGAATATTACCACCACGGAGAAGGGAAAAAAAAATATTTTTCCACCTTCAAACAAAAACAGAAGCATGCTTGTTTGAAGAAAACCATCATAAAACCCCAATGTATGGGGAAAGAATCACCTGCTTTAAATATATTTCTAATCTATTTCAGACACCAAGATCATATAGATCCACTTTTCAGGAGCTGCCTTTTAAAAAGTAGCCCTCACGGAAAGTTATATATAGGTAGAAGATAATGCGATGTAGTATATTTAGTACTGAGTGACATACGAAGACTGTATGATAAAAAACACCCCCTTGTAGAGATTTTTTGTCTTCTTTTTCATCTCTTTGTTGCATATCCATTACTTACATTCTTTTTAAGAAAGTAAGGAGAGTAGCATTTCATCTTAGTAATAATTTTCAGAAACAATCTGCCTGAATTTGTTGATATGACACACAGCAAATACTAACAGTGAAGAGAAGGCAAAGCTAAAATCTACCACAGTCTGTATGCGGAAAGTTGTATAGTCTCAATTTATGTCACCACCGAAATGATTCCTCTGTTATTTGGCCCTAAAATGTTAAACATGAGGGTACCGTGTGTATGTTAGACAAGCTTATGAGCATACTCAAAAGAAGGTTTTCCAAATCTCCCTTTGGGGTTCAGAAGATCATTTTAAAGAAAGAGTGCTAATGCTATCAGAAAATAGAAATTCTTATCCAGTGTGATATTAAAAACTGTGGACACTAATTTATATGCTGAATTTGGTTGAAATGAAAGGAAAATGATGAATCCATAAAAATTACAATTAGGAAATGTTAAAATACAGCTGTGCACTTCATTGCAACATACAAATGAAGACTATTTATATTTCAGCATTAAGCAGATTTATTTTCACTTGTCAAAAATCGTCAGAACAATGTATTCAGCTGGCTTTGATGTGAAACTGAATCTCTCTACTGTCTCGTAGGAGCTGTGTATCACGTAGCACACTGGACTAGCCTCCTCAGCTGGATTGCCTCTGAGTCTTCACTGTGTAAAAATTGCTCACCCTTTGTATAAAATGCAGCACAAAGGCTTGACAGAAAACTTCCTTCCCTGTATAAGACCTCACTTGTATAAGCTGGGCAAAGAGATGCTTCCTTTCTGATTCTGATCACGCTTAGGTTGATATGGTAAAGTTAGTAAGTTTCCCATGCTTATCAAGAACAGCAGAATTCTAGTATATTCAGACACACTTGCTACATTTGGAACTTTAAAGATAAAAAAAAGAAAAAAAGGAAAATATAAGTTTAGTCCTTCAGATTAGTAAGGAGGCTGGTGTTTTTTTAAGGACACAGATTGGTGCATGCTATAGTTTTAGCATTTTGAAATTTCGGTGTATGCATCTAGTTCTGGCTGCATGTGAATTCCTTATATAGCCAGATTTTAATTTGATTGCCAATCCCTGTAAGATTCACCAGTTTCCTAAGAAAGTCTTTAGAATCTTGAAGTAATTTGGAGGAACAATTTCTTCTTCTTCTTCATTACTTTATCCTTTGATGCGGCCAGTAATGACTGCTGGTGGCAGAGAGTTATTAGAATGTTTAGTTAATATGCATACAATGTTTGGCATGTATAAAATGATTTACCAGACTTTGTTTAGGAAGCAGATGAAATGATAAGGTACATTCATTTAAGCAAACCTAGTGGAGACTACTAAGTGTAACATCTTATATGATGACATTTATGTAGGGGAAAAATACATATGTTGAAGAAATACAACTGCCTTCTCTGACAGAAAGCTATTTATTCACCTTTTGTAATGGAAAATAGTAGAAGACAGGAGGATGTGTGGGCTGAGGAAACAGTTGTCAGCCAATCAGGGATGGCGAATGAAAGCTAAAAAAAACAACCTAGAAAATATACATTAGGAGTTAAATTCAATTTAGCATCTGTGCCTGTTGAAAGTGGTGCAGGGTCTAGGAGAAGTTGCTGGCTGGGCACTGGCAACTCTAACTGTCCCACCATTACCAGAGGACTACTCTCTGATGGGTAGATCAGCTTAGATCAAGACATTGAAAGGAGTTCATTTTGTAACCAGGTTGTTGGAAAGTCAAGTTCAGCAAGATTTCCTCTGTGTGTGTGTGTGTGTGTGTGTGCGCGCACATGTGTGTGTATAGAACGAGAAAGAAAAATTTTCTTTCAGTATACAGTGAAAGAAAAATGATTAATGTTTTAGGATTCGTTTCATACTGCAGTAAAAATTAATTAAAGATGTGCTGCCTTTAGGCAATTCTATGCTTACAATGATAAATATGGAAATGTGCTGCATTTTGCAGAATAAAAAACCACTGCCTTTACAATACACAGAAATGAATTGTATCCCCATCCAATTTTATGTAAACACTGTGAAATTCTATTGTTAAGGGTTCAGTGGAATGTCTCTCTATGATTAAAGAAAAGCAGTACTGGTGGTAGCATCTTCAACAGCAATTACATCTTCTCACTTAGGAAAGAATTGGAAAGAAAAGATTTCTGTCATCTGTAGACGTAAGGGGAAGTGAGGAGGAGAGGCAGGATCAACAAATATTTGCAGTAGCTAAATATATTACAATTAGGCTGAATGTGTGGAGAGATATTTTTGGTATTGTTTGTTAAACTTGATGTGTTAGATGTGAATCTATTATTACAAATAGGCCTCCAATGTCTTACGCCTTCTATTCCTACAAAATGAAGCTACCAGAGTAATCTTCCTTTCTATTGACACAGAGACGTAATTCCTCTTTTCAAATCCCAGTGGCTCTTTCTCTATTATTGTATTAAATAAAACCTCTTGTTCTCAAATTTCAACATAACTTTGAACATAACTGCAGCTTTCTTTTCCTCTAATCTGTTCTCTCTTTCCCTTCCTGTAGTTGCCATTTTGAGGGTGTTGGGAGCATTCCTGGTCTTTCCTGCTGTCTTCCTGCCTCCTGCACAAGGCTATCCTACAGCCTGCCTAGGATAGCCACATGCAGCTCTTATCTCCTCTGCCTCTGACTAGCCTCTCAGATCAACCCCTGCCATGCTGCCAGAAGCGACATGTTTAAAAAGTGCCTTTCATCTGCTTTCTGCTTGTTCACCTGTCCTTCAGGCTCATAAAGCCTGCTGCAGCTTATAATGATGATAAAGTAAACCAAGGTAAAAAAAAGTATGTAGAAAATCCTCTTCATTAGGAACCCGTGTATGCTCCAGCTATTAATATTGAAAAATGCTTTAACACTGCTACTGATTTACTGTTGAGTGAGTGTGTGTAGGTCTCTGTATGGCACATCCACTAGAGAATTTAATTGGCTAAATGAGAATAGAAATATTCTCAGGAATATTTCTTGTTCCCTTAGGAATCTGAGGATAAAGGAAAGGAGAAGTAAAGGAATGTAACTGAGAGCTAAGTGTGTAACTCCTTGCCAGAGAGAAAACAGATTTGTATGAGGAGCCTGAAGTATCACCAGTGGGTGGGGGGCTGCCTTTCTGTTCCCCTGCAGCCCTGTCTGTGTTTTCTCTTTCGAGAGAATTATCCTTATGTCCTTGCTATGTTGACCAGTCTATGAAAACAGACTTGCACAACAGTGCCAAGGCACTGTAGCTACACTGACATCAGTGGAATTACTATCTGAAGGAGCATCCCAATCTGTTCGTTTAAGAATTAAGAAAAGACATGGTTAAGGAGAGAAGGATATACTGAGTTTATAAAAATTAAGCAAAACATAGATATATTTTTTTGGCATGAAAGAAAATTGTCCCATAATATGGGTAAAGATTAAATAGAACTAAAAATTCTAGAAAACTGACAGATGACTTTTTAGCACCTCTGAGGATGAATGTTTTTGATGTAGGCGTAATGTGCTAATGAATTAGCCTTTCAAATTCAAATGGAGCAAATATGCCTCATTCTAGTCCTAGAGCATGCAAAGTAGTTTCTGAGACCTAAAAAGAGTCGTATGCTTTAGCAATATGACATGAGTGGAAATTTCCAGCTGGTCAATAGCAAGAAAATTTTTTGGTACAGACTTCCAAAGTGGCAGTAAGTAAAATTCATGTAGTCTTGCATAGTTTGGGACCATACTTTACCTATGTTTTGATCAGTGTTGTTGAGTCTTAGAGAGAAAATTGAAATAAGGTGGAAGAAATAAGAACACAAGTCTAACTTGCTTGTGAAGTAGGTTACAAGAGGCCTATGACCAAACCTACTTAGAAGATGCGTACCCTTGGGATACATTCATGTCTGCCCTCTTCTTGTGGAGTGGAACCAAGCCTGTCCTCGAAAATCCTCTTACAAATCTTAGAAGCCAAGTAAAGTCTAATGGGTGAGGATATTATATCAGCTTGATTCTGCAAACAGAAATCTTTTAATCAAAATAGGAAAGATTTTCTGACCACAAGTGAAAAAAACACTGAAAATGTACATAGGCTGTCACCAAGACCTTTTTAGAGGGGAATATTTGGGGAACTTGATCCAGCACCTGCCATCCTCTATTTACTGCCTGTAGCCACACGGGCCAGTGGGCTACATCTTAATAAGAGGCTTTTCTGTGCCTGCTCTGCAGTTTGCAACCCATTCAGTTCTGTCTCTGGCTTTACAAGCCCCTGATGTAAACCAGATCACCGGGATAATATAGGTTAAAAAAGAAACTCCTCTTAAAAAGGGAGAAATGAGAGGTATTATTGGATATAACTGTTTACACTGGCAAGGGAACTGTAAATTGTCTTAAATGGCCAGCAGCAGTTCAGCCTCTCCAAGGCAGGGGAGTGAGGGAATGTTTGCACTTACAGGCGGTAATTACAGCTGCTGCTCATTCTCTACTCTAGAGAAATTAAGCTGCTCCTGATTTGAGCTGTAGTTTCATGGTACAAAGTGTTATGTCTCAGTGCCTGTTGACTTTTATTTTTCTTCCTTCCCTCCTGCAGCACCTCCCCTTCTTTGTGCTGTGTCAGCGCAAGTCTTTGTTCATGTTAGGTGAATTGGGAATTAGGGAACTAATCTGACTTTAAAAAAACACAACAAACCTGATTACTTCTATGCCCAAACCCCCTGTGATGTGAGAAATGAGGACTGAGTGTACAGAATTAAATTACTGTAGCATCCCTTTCGGTGTTGGTAAACTTGGGCTTATGCGTGCCTAACAGACAGCCTTATTCTGTACTCACAGAGATAATGGAGTCACCAAACAAGTGGTGTAAAAAAACACGACTATTCATCAATTCCATCCCTTATGCTAGGCACACTGTCACAAAACATTAATAAAATCTAATTGTTACTCAGCTTCAAACCTTCAACATCAGCAGTGCTAGCCATAACTAACTACAAAACTTATCAGGAAAAAAGCATTACGTTTTGGATTTTTCCCTAAAGAAGAAATATTTCACTGTTGCATTCATCGCTAAACAGAAACACTATTATTTCAGTAAACAGTTTATAAACATTAAAAGAAACTGAGTGAAGTTTATGGAATTTAAACCTACTTTTCATTATGTGTTAACAGGATTTAGCTCCTCCATGCTACTTCAAACATCCCTCTTGAATACACTTTTCTGCAGTTTTGTGTCTTAAAAGAAAACGGAAAAAGTTCTCTTACCTGAGCTGGATTTTCTCAGAAAATCAGCCAGAAGACCTGATGTCAATTACAGGATTAAGTGGCTGTACAAGCATCACAGAATATGCTAAAATGCATCTTCACTGAATACTTTCTAGTTAGACTATTATTTCTATCATGAATATTTCAGTTAAAAAGTGTTTTTTAAATTGACTTTAATTAAGAGACATGCTAAGGGGAACGTGATTATAACTTAATTTCCTTTTGACTGGCCTCATCATGCATTGCATTCAGCTACGAATTATTTCTTTTCTATGATGTTTGCTGATGTCATTTAGAGTCAATACATAGACAAATGCTTATGGGTTGAAAGGTTAATATATCACGTACTCTGCCTTTGCAGTGACAAATAAAATTTTCAACTCTGTTCTTTATATTTACAACAAAAGATTTATCTTTTCCACAGACAGAAAAAAACACAAATTTTTATTGATTTTATTGACAGATAAACAACCCATTTTTAAAATGCATGATCCTTATATACCAACTTTTATTTTTCACTTCATTGCACCACTTTAATACTTTACTCTTGATGGAATGGGGTAAGAGAAGTCAATTATAATTTGATTGAATAAATGTCATGCAAGACGTTTCATAGAATAACAGTCTTGCAAAAAAATGCGATGGCAGGGGTTTAGCATATTGTTTCTTCTGAGAAGAAGTTTGGTAGTTACTTTAGGATGCACAGGAGCATCTCTGTAGAAGGAAAGATGACAAATTCACTGACCGCAGTATAAATGCTCTAAAGTTGAAGAATTGAAAATCATGATAAAAAGGAATGTTTGGTGGCAAAGAACAGGAAGGAATGGAAAGTTTCACTTATCTGAGAAGATGAAATTCAGTGGCTGATAAGATCTGAACATTATAGAGTCTGTAAAATCACTGGGTATATGGGAGAACAAAGTATATGTTTTAGTAGCTGCCAAAGCTGTGGTATAGCTAGATCAGTGTATAAACTAAATTGAAACAAAGCCACAGCAACGACTTGTCAAGATTTCACCATCAAGCAAAAATGTGGCAGCAAATGAGGCAAAAGTGAAGCAGATTAGAAGCTTTTGACATATTCTGAGTCAGCTGGTGGCAGTCACCAGCGTGCAGGTTTGCACAGCGTCTAGCCAGCCGTTCATATCAGCCATTGCTTTGTAGAGATTATTCTTACTTTTTTGCACATATTATAACTTCACAGAGCAGGCTGCACTTTCAGCCAATGAGCAAAGAATGTATCAATAGAAAATTAATAGAGGACTGCTGCATGGTTCAGCAAGATGATTACAAACTGGATTTTTTTTGTCTGTAATTTTTCAAGTGCTGAAAAAAATTATCTTGGTTAGAACGATTACAGTCAAGAGAAACCAATTAAACAGATTTGTGTCCCGTAGAATGTCTCAAGTGTATTAATCTCTATGTAAATTCTGTTTTCAAGCAGTCAGAAGAAGCCCCTTTAGAGCCATTCCTTCCTGAAAAATGGTAAATAAAAAGTGGAGGCTGTTGGTAGGTTCATGTGTTTGAGATATTTTTCAGCACTCAAACACTTTAAGAAAAAGAAGATAGTCTCTATGAAAATGTAAAATTAAGTGATAGCCCAACTTTTGACCTGGCTGATGAGCCATCTGTGTGATGTGTTTTCTGTGGTTGTAGTGTTCTTAAAACAAAACAGGGACATTATGTATTCAAAACCTGCAGTATTAAGGTTGTGAAGTCAAGCACTCAAAAGATAAGAAATTCCATTTTAGGATCCCATCTGCATCTTATTTTGCCCCCACCCAGCTGCTTATGTTATTAGCTATTTTTTTAATATCATGTACAAATTCCATTTTTGTTACATTATTTTAGCATATTTAACCATCTTTTTTTTTTTTCTCTATTTTCCCCCCCCCCCCCCCCTGTCAG
>VXAY01000873.1:352943-374130 GCA_013399855.1 Oxyruncus cristatus
GGCTATTTGTAAAGTGGTAGCATGTTCCGGAATCACATTCACAACTGTATCAGGTCTTCCTGTTCCTAAGCAAGCTTCCATCACAGATCTGTCTGCACTGACAGCATTCCCTCTAGGCTACCTGAGCCTCCTTCATCTGTGTCCTACATATCACTCGTGCTTGTTTTATCCATGTTTTGTTATCCATATGCAAAATTAAGCCTTTCTATAATGCAGAATCTTTTCAGGCTGCTGTGTACTTTATGTCGTGTGAGAAAGGGCTGAGGTTTTCGGGTTTTATGCGGGGTAGAAATTGTGCTGACTGCCTTATACCCTGTGAAGCTGAGTGATGTTCCAGCGAAATGAACAGGGTTAGTGCGAGAGAACAATGTAAACGTCATCATTCCTGCAAGTGTGGCAGGACTGCAGGGCAGGGGAGGCCACTCTGGTTGACAACAAAGACAGAGATAAAGACTTCAGGTTTTTTGGGTCATCAAACTATGAGGGAGGTGGGGAGCGTGACAACATGCTTCACTGTTACAGCGACACACTACCAGCACATTACTTTGTTTTTAGCATTCTTATGCTGCAATCTGTTGGTAAAATATAGCTCTCCTCCACTTAATATTTTCTCTTAAAGTAACATATATGGTTCTTGAACTTTTATGTTGTTGTAAACCACAGAGAACACTTTTATAAATTCAAGAGAGATAATCAAGATACAGACAATTACAAAGTTTAAACTGAGCTGTCAAGGTGAATAGACTATACCTACAAGATCTTTCTTGCTCAGTATTTCTGTCCATTAGCCTGAGAAATGTGGGTCCTTAACCTGAGAAATGTCGGTCCTTAACCCTGACTGATACAAAGGGATCATAGGGTAACTTTAATGTTGGCCCTCGATATTGGTGTAAATCCAACCTACATGCTCAAAGGTGGATAATGTTCTCTGTGGTTCCTATACTGTATTTTACTGAACTTAGAACTCAAAATCTGAATTCAGTCAAAGTTCAATGAAGAGAATGGACAAAAAGGTGTCATGTCAATACAGAACTGTTGGTTTGAGCTCAGTAACCTGCAAGGCTTTGTGAAGTTTCTCAGAGAAAAGAACAACTGAAAATGCTTCAGGACAATAGAAAACAAGAACTGCTTAGAAACCACTTAGAAAACTGGTTAAAATGAAACACCCATTTCCTCAAAAGTGGACTAAACCTGGTTAACCTGTTGTCTTTGTTTGAATAATTTTAGAGAAACCATTATACCACAGTATTATCCAGGCAATGAGTAGTTAAACTACTGCAGACAAAGAATGATACAGGAATTATAAGGAAGTGAGGAATCAGCTAAAGCAGCGAACGATAATGGATTTTGTTAAAGGGGAAATATTAATGAAATTCCTCCAAGATCAGTCTTGCAATTGATGTAATGTAAAATTTCCACTAATAATCTCCACACAAATTTGAACTTGAACACATGAAAAAATCTCAAATGAATCTTCTTTGGGATGTGGGTGAGGGGATAGTCATATGTGCTTAAACCAGTAGGTTTGTGAAAGGAGTGGAGAAAAGTCACCTCCAGAGGGTGGCTCAAAGCACCTAGGTTAGCTTCCTGCTCGGAATTGCTTTCTTTACTACAGAGAGGGAGTCAAGATGCAGCAGGAGGCCTATCGTCTCGCTGTAGGGAGTAATGACATTGTTTATTATACACGGTTGAAAACCCTACATTCAGGCCTGTTCTAATTCTTGTTCACAATGTTAAAACAGGGTTTGAACATTGACTGCGAAACCTGCAAGCCTCCTCTGGAGACTCTACTTGAGTCCATAGATAATTTAAATGTACATGAAAGGACTTGCCTAAAGCCAATGTATTTCAAGTACTCCACTTCTAGGTCTTTAAATGATGCTTTTGCGGTAAGTTCCTTTTGTTCCCACAAAATACATTTGTAGGACAATATCTAATGTTCAGTCTCACCAGCACTCACCTGCTGCTTCATAGGGTGTCATGTACCTGCTTAAGCACTAATCCTTTCCCTCACAAATTAACAAAACTAAATTAGAGAAAGAGATATTGCTCTCAGCTTCTCACTTACCTTCAAGTTTGATGCTCCTTTTTCAAAACTTGTCTTGTTTAAAACAATCCAAACCCAACTGTTCTTCCCCCCAAATTTTAAAAATCTAGCTGAAAATCAGTAATAATTGCAGCAATACAGAAGACATTGAGGAATAATAAAAGCTAGCTGCAATTCTTTTGTCTTTTTTTGTATTTGTTTATGACTACTTCTCCGGCTCCTGACTGCTTGTTGCTATGCATTGTGTCACAGCCCATACCTCCAGGGCTGAGTGTGCTGGGCAGGGGTCAGTGTGGGAGGATGGCTTGGTTTTTGTTTCTTTTTGCCTGGGTCATTTCTGTGGCTTGGTTTACATTTTGGGGCCACAAGTGACAGTATGATGGGGAAGGTAACAATTTGCAACTCAGTTTAAGAAAGGACGCAGAATGCCCCAAGTTTTCTGTACTTTCTGAAGTTAACACATAAAGTAACAGTTACACTAGTCTTTCCGTATTCCTGCTTCTCTCTGGCCAGATCTGACAACACAATCAGATGGTCCTCATTGATATATACCATTGATCTTATTGATCAACTGTAAAATACCTAAATTTCTTTCTCTTAAAGGAGTCAAATTCAGCTACTGAAGGTTTGAAGACAAAATACTTGTTTGGCTGTTCTATAAAGCAAACACCATTTTATTTAGAGGCTGATCATGTGTTTTCTAAAAGGAAGTGGAAAAAGATATCAGAATCAATAGAAATACCTATCATACAGCATGAGTCTAAATTGGTTTCTTTAGACTGTAGAGCAGGGGCTGGGAGCTAGTGAATCTTTCTTGTGCATAGTCCATTTTTAGCCATGAGGATGAATGATAAGAGATGATTAGCTTTAAAAAAAAAAAAAAGTGTTGTAGGGCTGAAGGGATATGTACAGTAAGGCAATGAAGTGTGGAAGAAAATTCCAGCAAAAATAGTGGAGGTAAGAGATGTAACAAATTCTAATCTGAAGATTGGTTTATGAAAAGTGTGATTTTGTGGCTGTTATGATATACATGGTTTTGTTGTGTATGTTAGAAAATGTTCTAACTCACTGACTCCAGTGTAGGCACATTCTGGTTTCCTAAATTATCATTATTTATTCTGGACAAAAGCATTTACTATGTTAGCTGATGCCAACCAGTTAAAGAAAGAACTTGCACCTTCATTTGACTACTTAATTTTGAACTTTAAACCCTATCCTACAAGAGTTTGTATGAACTTAAACAAATGCAAGCATCTATAATTATTGCAGCAAGAAGAAACTCAGCATATTGTGAAGTGCATATGGGTTACAAGGAAATGTGCTATCGCCACCTATATTCAAATAAGATCTCAGAAGACTGTGTGCTGTTAGCTGATAGAATACTATTCAGCTATTCAGTTTACAGAATAACATTCCCAGCAGCTGTCACCGTATTAGGGTCTTGAGCTAGTCTCAGTCTGAGCAGAGTGTAGCAATTTGGCAGGAATCGCAAATGAGCAGCAATGGTTGATTTGCTGTGTGGAGTATGAATGGCAGAGTACTTTGAGGGTTAACCCTGAAATGCAGCAGATAATTTGAGAAAGATTTTTTAAAAAATATTTGAACAAGAGACTTCTTCAAAACAATAGATTCTGAAATAGGAAATGCATAGATAAATTATGCATTCAAGTCAAAAGATTTCACATCATATAGGAATGTTCTGTCTCTTAGAAGAGTCTGCTGAAAGGGAAACGTCAGAAAATGGAGCAGTCAGAACAATCCATATTTTCACATCCAGTTTAGTTTTGCTATAGTCCTGCCCTAATTATTTAAAACCAGACTAGAATAAGGGTGTCTGCCAGTCTCTCTATTTATGCCACCTTTAAGTTTTCTGTGGAGATGGTGAAAAAAGTTGTCATGATATTCTGTGAATTAGATTCTTGTTTTAGGATAGGTACATGATCACCAAATTTATTTCGATGTAAGATATCGTAAAGTCAGCCAAATAAAACCACTTGAGAAATCTGGAAAGGACTGATCCTTAAGGTAAAAAGGTCCAAAATCCATCATCATGCTGCTGCCAGTGAGCTACTGTTAGCACATGCTTCAGCATATGCCTTTCTCAATTTGCAGATGTCGCTGATGCTTCAGAGGTTTTGGGGAGTAGAATGCATAAGTAGCAGTTATCACTATGGTCATTAACTTCTGCGTTTGGAAAGTCTTTTGCATTATGATCAAGAACCTTCTTCCAGATGACAGCCAGAGGCAGTAAAAGATGGATAGAATCTTTAGCAAGATAGCACTCATACATAATTGTATGAAAAATTACGATGACAAGGCTTGGCTTAGGATCCATAATGCAATGTACTGAAACAAAATCCATTTCCATGCAGCTCGTGCAGGACTACTCCTGTTTGTAGTAACCATCTTTGCAAACCATAATAAACTACCTCTTCTTGGAGAGACACAATCTTTTTCTGCATGAGTGTTTATTTTTAATTTTTTTTCCGCATACCCTAATCTAGTTTTCAGATATAAACACAGTTTGCGGTGGGGATTCTTATGAAGTTAATACAGCTTCAATGGACTGTCCAATAAGAACTACATCGGATCCTTGGCATATTTGTGGACAAGTGCTGAAACCAGAACATACATAAAGATCTTTTAAAATATATTATTTTGCATCATATTTTTGAGACATAATTTTTATAAGTCATCACAGTTCTGCCACAAATAGTTAATTGAGAAACAGAATAACTCTTTTTAGGCAAGTTCTTGTAAATTCAGAACAGGGAAAACACAGCTAGTGTTACAACCCATTTTGATCGCCACTAGTCATCAGCCTGGGTTGCTGACTGAGGGAACATATAGCAGTGACCAACTAGGCTTGCTGATTAAGGCACACTTCTGGTCCACCCTCTAGATGAAAGCTGAAGCAGCTGAGAGAGGGAATTATCATAGAATCATGTTTTGGATCTCTTCGTTTGTTGGAAGAGATCTTAAAAACCATCTACTTCCAACCGCCCTGCCATGGACAGGGACATCTTCAACAAGTTCAGGTTGCTCAAAACCTCATCCAACCCAGCCTTGAACACTTACATGGATGTGACTTCCCTGGGCAACCTGTTCTGCTGCCTCACCACTCCCACAGGGAAGAATTTCTTCCCAATGTCTAATTAAAATCTACCCTCTTTCAGTTAAAGACATCACCCTTTCTCCTATAACTACATACCTTTGTCAAAAGTCCCTCTCAGTTCCCTTTAGGAGCCTGAATCCTCACAATGAAAGCAAATTGCTGTTCTCTCTTACTGGGAGATGCTAAAGCAAAAATGCACCATATAAGCCCTAGTACTTCTTTATTATCAAAGAATAGAGGATGCATTAGATGTACTTATCACCTACTACTGTAAGTAAAACTGCAGCTGAGCAACCCTTGCCAGGTCTCACTAATTGCTGCAGAGGAGTCTAGATCCTTGTATTATCCCTTAAGTCCTTAAGGGTATTTTTTGATGCTGCTGTGTCTGTATTATCTCCTGTTTTCTCCTCCCCTCTCTTTGAGCCTCTTTGTTAAACTAGTATAGATCTCTATTTCCTATTTCCTTTCCCTGTCAGGGGCTGGCAAGTCCACCACACAGTGCTGACCCTTATCTTTCAGATCTTGAAAATCTTGTCTGTCGCATCTCCTGCTTCTTCCTTTGTGACTGCATGTACTTTTAAATTGTCTACATTTAATCAATATGATGATTAGATTAGATTGCCTCCAAATTACATGTTCTCCATTGCAGCATTAGTTTTTCTTTGTTGTTTCTTCTCCACCTAGGTTATATTTGTGCCCACACTAGCTCTGAAATTAACTTTTACATGAATGCTACCTCAGCCTTCTGGAAATTTTTGAATCTCTTTTACAAATACAGATGTGATTGTGGCCTCATCCTTAGGACTTGCCCTGGAAGAAAGGAGAGTATCGACACTTTTCTTAAGTTAACAGAGGACATCTTTGTCTCTGATATGATGCAAGAGAAAGTACTTGCTTGGCAGATTTCATATGGGCTGAAAAATCGAAATGTATGTATCCTTGAAATACTACACTTTAACTAGGAAGGTGAAATAAGTGTCTGTTGATATAAATTACTTTCCTGATATTTTCTAATAAGCAAAATAAAATATGAGGTGTATCATAAATAAAGAGACACTTCACTAGGTGCCCAAGATTTGTAATAATCACAGTTAGTAAAAAGATGGTATGTGAAGTGGTATGTTGTGAAGGCTTCCAATGCAAATTTGAAAAAATTTGGCCTGATAGCTACTCTGTGGACTAATTACTACAGGAGACTGATAGACTGAAATCATAACCCATACTTATCCTTCCCAGAAACACTACTTCTAACACCAAAGATTATGTTAGACCTTTTTCTTTCCAGAATGTAGAACTGGATTATACCACTTTATTGCTTTCTGCTGTCTCTTTTCCCAAACAATGCAAAGGACATAGTGTAGACCTTTTTAGTTCTACAATAAGAAGACACTCTATTATTCTATGTTTAAATTTAGGTCAAAAAAAAGGGAAAAAATTCCTTTATTACACCTGTAACATAATTAGAAACAATGCAGAAAGATTTACATGGCAGGTCTACTGACAAGTGTATGGTAATAAATCAAAAATGCAAACGAAAAATCAATGTATGCACAAAAAGGAAAGATGTCATAGAATTCTGTGACAAGAAGAAAAAAGTTTGGGAGCTATTGTGTGAAAATTCTGTCAGTTCCTTAGTACAGGGCAGTTGTAGTGCTGAAGAAAAACATGTTTCTCAGATTGTACTGTTAGGAGGATAAAATCAATGATGGATATGCTATTTTCTATCTAAAATTGTGGCTGTACCTCACCTTAAATATAGTGTGAAGTACTGGTACAATGCAACTTTCCAGTGTATACCACTGACTTTCAGGGCTCAAAATAGTAAAAAAGAAAAAAAGCACTCAGACTGTAAGGATTTAAACAGGAGAAAAGTTTAAATTAGATTTTATTATAATTGCAAAATGAAAAGATTCACTGGAATTTACTGAAGTTTCATAGTTATGGTAGTAGTTACTGAGTATAAAATTCAGTGTCATTGCTGAAATATAATTACACAAAATGTACCACAATATATAATTTGCTAAACTAGTGGAAGCAAGCAAGAAGTAATAAAAATAGGTTCAGACACGTGATAGAAAGCATAATGTTATACTAAGGATAGCTGCTGAAAGAACCAGAAATAATGAGAATACAAGGGCACAGTCTTTGTAGTAAAGACAGCTTCAGATTGTGCTTCTGCATTATCCTTTACTGGGAAGCAATGACCAGTGGAGAAGCTGGTCTGTAAAAAAAATGATGTGAGATAAAGATTTATTTCTTTTCTCAGAGCCTTTTTTCAGTGATCCAATGGAGGTGGAAATTTGCAAACAGGGAAAGGCAATGAGCACTAATGAATAGGGTAGGTGAGCAGTGTGGTAAAGCCGGGCTACAATTTTCAGAAAGAAGCAGATAGGTTTCTGCACTGCTGAGGCAGAGAGAGCTAAAACAAAAGGAAAAGGAAAAGGAAAAGATGGCAATGGTTGTCAGCATCAGAAAACATTGTAGGCGGTATTTATTTGGCTATAAGAAGCAATTTTAAATTATTTCTCTGAGAACATTGATTTATATGTCTCTCATCATCATAATAACTGGATCTTAAAACCAGTAAATTTGCCTATCATCTTAATGTGACTTTGATTTGGGAATTTTGCCCACACAGGGGGGAGAAAAATATTGCTTACATTTGCAGAGGAAGTTTGATTCAGACCAGGAAACTCTAAACAGGGTCATTTTCTCACCTCTGAGCAGGCTTTGCAGGTTGCTTGTAATTAATCCATCTCTAGAACAGATTTCTGTTCATATTTATTTAAGCTTTAAAGTCATGTTCCTGAAAGCAGGTCTGAATATGGAAGCGGTGGAAATGCTCACAGGGACTGGGTTTATGCAAATAATATTTACAGTGTGTAACCAGGAAACTTAATAGACAGTGCCATGAAGCCAGGGGCTTCAGACTGTATACAGGAAAATAAATTGTGTCAGGGATCATATAAAGGAATTCTTTACTCTTTTGAGAGGAAAGAGGATGCTCCATGTGGAACACCTGAAGATCTGACAGGTTTCCTGTATATTTTCTAGGTTTCCTACTCATAGAGCTCATAATCCTAAACTAGCTAATGTTACAGAGAAGCAGAAAACATAATATATTGCTGTGCAGCATTTCAGGTGTAGATAGAACTGAAACTGTGTAATTTGGCCTGGTAGCTGAAGGTTGGAGCAAAATTTCACATGAATCTGACCGGATAGGAACAGACAAAAAAAGAAAGCAGCTGTAAATGCCTCTTTGGCTGTAAGTGAGATGATTTAGTTTCATGCATATGGTTGTGAGTGAGCTGGTACTGTTTACAAATAAGACTTGTGAACATCAGGAAGCCAGACAGTGATTAACTGGGGTGCCAGTATGAGAATTCAGTTGCCTATATGGATTGAGCTTTGCTAGTTTCGCTTTCATGTAATAATTGCATTTTTGCACATAAAAAACTGCTGTTTCATAATCCTGAGCATTTGTGAGTAGGAGCAAAAATTAGAGAGGACCAAATGGTTGACTTCTAAATTCTACCAGCAAATATGATTTAAAAAGGAGATTTGAGGTGGATAGAAAGATAGCAGCATAGGTACTGAATGTTTTTTTGTTTCTTTTTCCCCAAATACATAGCTATAGTATTAGTTTTTTAGTCTTAATGTTAAATGCTATAAACATTTTTAATAAAAGTATGTTTTATTTTTCATATATAGTAAGAGCAGTAGCTCCTGTAATTAGCTTTCTTTATACTTTCCCTTAGAGGAATACTTCTGAATTCTAGCTAAAGTAAATTTTTTGCTTTTTTACAATTTTTCTGATTTTTGTTTATTCCTCCAACCTCAGTAAAATTTCAGTTTTCTAGGGGAAGGAGGTTACAAAAAAGTGGTATCAACTATCTAAACATCATAGAGAAGTAAATGCTTTATAGAAATGAGAAATCTTTCTCTGTAAAATGATACAACTTTTCAGTTGAAGCTTGATGACCTATGGGAGAAAAAATTAACTTTGGTATATGTACCTTGAAACGGAGATTAGTATAATTTTTTTAATGATATTTTTGAAAACGTTAAGAATGCCTGGAAGATTTAAAATTGACATATGTGAAAACAGTAAGAAATACAAGAAAATCAGAAGCAGTTTCAGCAATGACAAAGCTGAGAATTGGTGAAGAACAGCATTTCAATTCTCCACACAAATCAATGTACCCATATTTCTGACTGCATAATTACAAAATACATTATGTTCTAAAGTGAACATTTACTGAAATTGATGAGAGAATTACCAAAGTAGTTGGACTCTCTTAAAGTGTGTTGGTGATGATCATTACAGGGATTTTGCTGACAGGCATTCCTTATTACCAGAACTCTAAGGCTGCATTTTCTAGAAAGCCATCCAAAAAGAAATTTTATATCTTGAGCTTTGAAAGAGAATATGAATACTTCACTATGGAAGTAGCCGAGCTGTGCAAAAAATGTGATGCCAAATTAAGGCCTGCAAAGTTTGAAAAGTTTTAGCTAAACCAAAATATTCCATGCCACACTTTTAGCAGAAAGCCTTTACTACAAACTGGATACATTGTTTTTAGTAAGTTTCCTTAACAGGCTCAGTTTTAAGCGATGTATTGGCTCTGCTTGGAGAGGTTTTTGCACTGGGGGTGGCTACAGGGGTGGCTGCCATGAGAAGCTGCCAGAAGCTTCCCCCATGTCCCACAGGACCAGTACCAGTGGCTCCAGGATGGACCTACTGCTGGCTGAGACTGAGTCCATCAGTGACGGTCATAGGGCCTCTGGGATAACATATTTAAGAACAAGGAATATCTGCTTCACAACAGCAATGGGAAGATAGGAGTGAGAATATGTGACAGCAATGGCTCTGCAGAACCCAAGGTCAGTGAAGAAGGAGAGCATGGAGGTGCTCCAGACACCAGGGCAGAGGTTCCCCGGCAACCTGGGATGAAGACCATGGTAGGGCAGCTGTCCCCTTGCAGCACATGGAGGTCCATGGTGGGACAGAGATCCACCTGCATCCTGTGGAGGACCTCATGCCGGAGAAGAGGGATGCCCAAGGGCAACTGTGACTTTGTGAAACAGCTTGTGCTGGAGCAGGCTCCAGACAGGATCTTGTGGAGAGGGGAGCCCACACTGGAGCAGGTTTGTGTTCAGGACTTGTGATCCTGTTGGGACCCATGTCAGAGCATGTCTGTTTCAGGACTGCTCTCTGTGGAAAGGACCCATGCTGGAGTTCATGAAGGATTGCAGCCTGTGGGAAGGACTCCCATTGCAGAATTTGTGGAGGACTAACTCTTGTGGGAGGGATCCCATGCTGGAGCAGGGGAAGAGCGTGAGAAGTCCTCCCCATGAGGAGGAGGGAGCGGCAGAGACAACATGTGATGAACTGAGCACAACCCCCATTTCCTGTCTCCCTGTGCTGCTGTGGGGAGGAGTTAGAGAATTCAGGAGTGAAGCTAAGCCTGGGAAGAATTAAGGGGTGTGGGGAAAGTGTTTTAAGATCTGGTTCTACCAATGACAGGAGTTACTGAGTTATTTCTGGGTCCTTATCTCGACCCACGAGCCTTTCGTTTTATTTCCTTCTCCCCTGACCAGCTGAAGAGGGCAGTGATAGAGCTGCTTTGTTGAGCACCTGGCATTCAGCCAGGGTCCTCTTCCACAGCAGACAACTGGACACATCGAACTTCAAAGACCTACTTCACAGCTAATCTGTGACTTTTTTTTTTTTTTGCNGGGGTGTGGGGAAAGTGTTTTAAGATCTGGTTCTACCAATGACAGGAGTTACTGAGTTATTTCTGGGTCCTTATCTCGACCCACGAGCCTTTCGTTTTATTTCCTTCTCCCCTGACCAGCTGAAGAGGGCAGTGATAGAGCTGCTTTGTTGAGCACCTGGCATTCAGCCAGGGTCACTCTTCCACAGCAGACAACTGGACACATCGAACTTCAAAGACCTACTTCACAGCTAATCTGTGACTTTTTTTTTTTTTTGCATTTTAGAGGGAGCATAAGTGTACTGACTTTAATGTTCCAAATTAACAATGTTACAAATTAGACATTTTGGCTTTTTTTTGTTTTCCCTTTTTACCAAAACAGATAACTACAGAAATATGCATTTCCTTTTCTTTCAGAGAGCCTTTTTGACTAAAACCAGTGGGAAAATTTTTCTCCTAAGTTATATTATTGTTAAAGCCAATGAGTTAAAAGAATCCCAACTCATGCAGATGAGAGCACAGAGGCACAGTTTGTTGCATTCATCTGGGGATCTGAAATCAAAAATAATGAGACACACTCCAGCCAGGGATTCCACCCACTCCATGAAAACTTAAAAGCAGTTTTCTGTCATATTTTATAGTGTTTCAGGAGTGAGGAATGCTCCTTGCAGACACCCAGGGATGAAGAAGAGCATCCATCTATTCTGAGGATAGCTGAAAGACATAGAAGAGAGCAGCTGCCCTAATCATCTGTGAAGCAGCCAAACAGAAAAGTTTTAATATACATACCCTTTTTCTCTTCTCCCCTCCTTCCTGGAAAGGCAATATAAGTGGGAGTAAAAGAGCCTAAAGGAAGAGATACACTGATGGAGTGCATAACGTTCCTGGGCCTGGGTGTAGAGGGGACCCAAAGACTATGCAAAGGGCCCCAGTAAGCTCTGGGAAGTGTTGGACCTATGAGTGTTAACCCAAAAATTATGGTATATGTGCGGTTTCTCTTCTTTTTGGATGTAATTGTTGTTTAAAATGTTAATTTTAAGTAATATTTAGTTAAACTTACTGTTAGAGATTTTTTTAAAGCCATCCTTGTAATGCTGAGGTTAGAGTGTTTGCTTGCTTTGTGGACATATGAGGTTGGGAGAGGAATACTAATGAATGGCCTAGAGCAATAAAAACTGAAATATATGTATCCTGACTTCTCCCCCGGTTCAGACAGGTGAATTTTGAGGCTTGGTAATTACAGTCATGCATAGGAAGGTTATTAACTTCTCTAGGTGAAGATGGCTGCATGTCACATCGTTACCATATATCTATATCTACATTTTCTACTTTTTCCCATTCAGAAGTCTTATACAGATAGAATATGAAAACTGTGAGCACTTATCCTGGGATATCTAAACAGGTTGAAGCCATTCAAGGAACCCTTTATCTCCGCCTGAGGTTGTATGGACAGACCAACAGAAAAAGGCTATGTGCAGTGACTGAGTTGCACCTTGGAAAAATCAAACTTACTAAATACATACTATACATCTTGGGTAGACTTCTGTCTTTGAAATCCTGTAAAGAAATATGGGAACTCTGGTTTTCCTCTCTACATAGTTGTATTGAAATAGACGAAAATTCCTGAATTTATTTTAATTTTTGCTTTTGATTAAGTATTTCAGTCATATTTTTTTTCTTTATCCACTGGGAAGAAATATGAGAGGGAGAGGAAAGAAACAGCAAAATCTAAGAAGACTTGGGACACCAGGTTTTATTTTTAAACATGTTACACATTGGATCAAAATATTTCCCTTTCTGCAGCATTTGGAGAACTTAGGGCCAAAAGTGGTTCTGTACTGAGGCTTTATAATTAATTGTTGATCATATTTAAAATTTCTTCACTATTTTATGATTCTAACTAAGAGAAAAGTAAATAAAAGGCTGTATTGGGGTGACTCACTGTGGTGGGTTGACCTCGGTTGAATGCCACGTGCCCACCAAGCCACTCTATCACTCTTCTTTCCAGCTGGACAGGGGAGAGAGAATAAGAGGAAAACAGCTCATAAGTTGAGATAAGGCAGTTTACTAAAGCAAAAGTGAAAGTTTGCGCATGGGAAAATGAAGAGGAAAATAACAACGTTTATTCTCTACTTCCCATTAGGCAGAGACGTCTGGCCACCTCCCAGGAAGCAGGGCTTTAGCAACATGGAGCAGTTGCTCAAAAGGTAAATGTAAATAATGAATAGCCCCCCTTCTTCTACTTTTCCTTAGCTTTTATATCTGAGCTGATGTAATATGGTGTGGAATATCCCTTTGGTTAGTCTGGGTCAGCTGGCCTGGTTGTGTCCCCTCCCAGGACCTTGCCCTCCATGCAGCGGGGAGGAATGTTGAACGACAATGCTGATGTTGTGCCAGCACTGCTCAGCAGTATCCAAAACACTGGTGTGTTATCAACACCTTTAAAGCTACCAGTGGCAAGCACAGCACTGTGAAGACTGCTATGGGGAAATGAACTCCATCTCAGCCAGACCTAATACACTCACAAAGAATTCTTGTTCAGTGATGTTTCCAATTTATCACTTCCTTACTGTAAATGACATTATTTGAATTCAGAGACTGCAATCAACTATCCAACTGTAGAGACACAAATTCAGTTAGACAACTGTTCAGCTCTTCATTTTAACCATAATATATGGCTTTCTTTTTCTTATTCCAAATAATTTCCTTTCTTGTTTCCTATATGCTTACTCTATGAAGCTGCAATACAGTTCAGAACATAAGAATTTTCAGTCCCTTACAGGGTATATTTAGAGGCTTGCTGTACTCTCCAGAAATGTAATTGGTAATTGAGTTACACCCCTCCCCCTCCCCGATCCCTCCAATAGGCTGCAAGCTGAAAAGGACACTCCATTTTACTTAAAGAGTCTATCTGACAAATTATGCTCTTTACTTCTACTTAGGAAACTGTCTTTTACATTAACTAAACATCAACCCCTTCCTTGACCCTACTTGACATTTAAAGCTTAAGCAACTACAGCCTGCTCCCAAAAAGTTTTCCTTCTATATAAATTAAAATGATGTGGCATTGGAAAAAAAAATCCTCCAGTATCAAACAGTGCAGTCCTTGGGATTTTTTAAAATATTGTTCATGTATAAATAGAGGAATTCAATTAAAAAATAACCTAAGGCACTATGCAAACTTGCAATATTGGCAGAATACAACGTAACTTGTCAGAGATCTCACCTCATGTATTGTTGTATATACATATACAAAGGTACGTGTGCACATTGGCGCACATATATACGCCTAAAATGTTCCTGAACAAAGACTCTCTTCTGCTCTCATGAACTGTGATGGTTTTATTTTAAATGGGATTATCTCTTGCTTTATTTGGCTCATTAGACTCAGTACGATGAACTTCCTCAACAGCAGTATCCTGGAATTTTAAGTTCTGTAGGATGCAGTTACAGTAGCTTACAAAGTAAATTGTACGAATTAAACTCTTCAGATTTTTACCTGTCACCACAAAATCAGTTTTACCATCTACAAATCCTAAAAGTGGTATTTGGTAATTGAAACTACCACTGAATGAATGACTTCTGCAGATTCTCTGTAACTTGCCAAACTGCTTAAAGTTAAGTCTGATCTCATTTGAGCTCTGTCTTTAGTTTGCCATCTTTCAAAGGACAACAGGAATAGATCAATTTCCTCACAACCATGTGAAGAAAAAATGGAACCATCTTCCAAAATAGGTTTGAACATAATTATGATTAGATTCTTTGGGCTCACTTGAGACCATCTCTCTGCATCCTCAGAAGATAATGTATGGCAAAGATGACTTTTTTAATACACAGCTGTGTATTAAGTTTAACTTACACTAGACATCTGTTGAGCTTCGCTTTTTGTTTTGTTTCACATTCACTGTGCATTTTTAAAATAGCTTGGTAATATTACCAAGTTAGATATCAAATATATTTAATTCATATTGTCCATCCAGGAATTTTAAAGACCGGCCTAGTTTTATATTGTTTTTTGTTGATAAAAATGAAAAAAACAACAAATGCACCAACGCAAAATCCCTTTTCCATGTAATTTTTTATTATTTTATTTTTTTATTTTCTTTTGGGTTGAGCATTTCTTTGCTTTTGAGTAAACAAAATTTCCTGGAATTGGGGTGATAGACTTATTGACATATTATTAAGTGCAGAAGTATTTGTTTATGTAAAATATAGTTGCGAATGTTTTAAATCATAGCCTACTTTCTAATGCTCTAAGCAGCTGTATTTCCAACAGATGGGAACCATTAAGTATTAAGATTCTTACCAGTGGTTTAAACAAAGGACTAATCAATATGCCTTCTTGGATCTGGTGTGCATTAGATGCGTAGGAACAAGTGAAGGTTCTGCAAGAGATTAAAATTTAAAATATTTTTGAGAGACCAGAAGCTAATCATAGAATCACAGAATCGTAGAATAGTTTGAGTTGGAGGAGACCTTAAAGATCATTTAGTTCCGACCGCCCTGCCATGAGTGGGGAACCCTTCCACAAGATCGTGTTTCTAAAAGCCCCATCCAACCAGGTCTTCAACACTTTCAGGGATGGGCCATCCACAACTTCTCTGGGGAACCTGTTTCAGTGCCTCATCACTCTAATGGAACAATAAAAATTACTCTTTTCAGTAAAATTGTTCCTAAAAAACTAAAAAAACCTAGATCTGCACAAGAACATAAACTATTAATCTAATAGTTTAATTTAGATTTTTTTTCTGCAGCAATACACTGTTTGTAAAGATGCTGTCAAGTCCTGAAAGAGTTTCTCCTATTAGAAAAACACTTAAGTTGCTTACTGATACAGTGTACATAGTTTGACAGTTATAGAACTAATTCAGGGAAGTACTTAAACATGTGCTTAACTTTAAACACTGCTTAAATCTCATCAGCTTTAATGAAATTTAATTACATATGCAAGCACCCTCAAAGAGTAATATCATTTCCTGTAAATAAATTTTTAAAAGGGACTTTGCTATATGAGGAAAATCTTTAAGTTTCCAGCTATAGTAAAGTTTCTACCTAGTAACTAAACTAGTTTTCCTAGTTACAATAATTTTAGCTGACTTGCTCAAGGAATAGAAAAAGTAGTGAGTGTTTATCTGTTTTATTCCCTCTTTAATGCAGATGAATGGAAAGAAGTAAATATGAAGCATAGCTGGTTACTTTTACCCTTAATGAAACTCCATTGGCTTCCGTGGAACGTAGCTAGGGATGAACTAGGTCTGCTGTTGGCAGAATACTTGTTCTGACTGCATGCAACAGCACAATTTAATCAAAGCATAGTAAACATACCATTTAGGCACCACACTTTTAGCATTTTTGAGATTCGTAGGAAAAACATTGAAGCACGTATGGTAAATTGCTCCCTGGAATTAACGGTCTGGTTTGATTGTTGTCTACAAGATTAAAAATAAACAGAAAGTTTTTGAATCAGGAATTTCAGAGGAAAACTGTAAGAGTTGATAAGCACACTTAATATACTATCTAGATGGACCACTGGTTTCATCTGGCATGTCAGCTCTTATGTTCCTGCAAATAGCTTTTCAGCACACAAATGCCAGAAGAATTTGGTTTCAAGCAGAGGATAGAACAAGTTGATTTTATTTTAAAATATTTTGATTTGTAAATGTTAAAAAATAGAATGATCAATTTTAGTAGAGTGCCTGCATGTTAAATGCATAAGTCCAATATATTTAAGAAAACACAAATTACTTCAGCTTCCTACCTTTCTGATGTTGTGGGAATTCAGCTGCTTCCAGAGTCAGACCAACAGTTCCTGATGATTTTCAAAAAAAAAAAATGCAGACTCCAGGTATATTTGAAGTTGAGCTCATTTTGTTTACTGTACTTCTGTGTCAAAGTGCGTGAGTGTTCTGTTTTCAAAAGCAATCGTTTTTTGAGATCCAAGGGGCAGCTACTGAACCACTCAAGCATGTAATTTATGGACCTGATGCTTTTATTAAAGATCTATGAAATGCTCAGTTTTTAAAATTGGAAATATATTGAATGATGAAATATCCTTATAGAGGAAGAAAGTACAAAGTGGATGATCTTTTAAGAAGTGCTTGAATACTTAAGGAATGTGACAGCTGTACTATTGTGTATTTGCCTCTTGCATGTGCATTTGTTTTAGATATTTTACAGAGTTTGTACAACTGAAGCAAATTGACTTAAGTGTAAATTCAAGGTAGATCAAGGCTAATGTTATTGCATGGCAACATCTACTATTGGATCTAAAGACTGGTCAATAAAAGAACCAGATTTTCTTTGACATGTGAAGGAAGTCAGACTACTGTACCTCTGTATCACTTGTTTTTCACATTGGTTTAGCTTGTTTGAAAGTTAAGATGAAGGAACACTATTTTTTTCTCAAGTTATTAGTTTCTGACAAAAATTTAGTCAGGGCAAGGTATGGAAGAAGACAGCCATCATAAACTTGTTGTAGGACATTAATGCGTAACAAAATCACAAGGTCTCACATTTGCCCCATTGAAGAGCTGTGATTCCTGTCATTGTCTGCAAGATACCTTACAAGCTAACTGAGCTACTTAATCTTTTTTTTTTTTTTTTCCTCATGGTAAACGCCAGCTGTACCCTTGACTGGCTGTGACCACCTGTTCTCCCACACCTGTTTCAATTTCTAAACCATATGTTGCAGTCACAGACTAGAACTACTACAGATATGATGTGTTTTCTCGTAAATATTTCATAGACTTTTTAATCTCTGTGATTAAAAATAATTTGAAAGCATTGATTTTGCTGAAAATCAGGACTGAAAATACTTTCTCAATATTACTGCTGCTCCTTAGACAAGGAGTTATAATGGTTGCTGAATCATAAAAAATCGTTCTAGAACTATTAGCATATTGCTGTCAGATATTAGCACTATATTTTCAAAATGAACTCTACTGTGATCAGTGGTAAGGAAACAGAGGATAGAAAAACTCTTGCTGTAACACAAGTACATTTGCAAAAAATAATTTGCGGGATGACACTCCATAGACTGATTAAGCGTTCAAAAAAGTTTTGCAGTGACACATTCAAGCAGAAAATTTCTTAAAATTATTTTTTGTTAGGTAATTTGGATAGTTGGTTTAATCCTTTCCTGGTGTACACTAAAGCTTTTTAAATTCTTTTCAATGAAGAGTAACAATTTGTACCTTGAATGCACCAAAGTACATAAGTGCTCCATCGACGGGTATGGTCACCTCTAAGTTCATAAACTTAGAAATTTGATATGCTTGGATATTAAGCTACAGTGTATCTTTAATCTCTTAGCATTACAGTAAAACCTCATTCAAACTATATTCTGCCCCTAAACTCTTTCCTGAACAGGAGAGCTTCTATACTCTGACAGATAGATGGTTGCTGCTGGTAGATAGTAAAAACATTTCTCATTAAATTAGTAGGCTCTATATTAGATCCATTCTTTGAACTTTCAATCACTTCCTACACCAGTGTGGATTCCATTGCCTCCTATAGGCATATATCTTCACCAGCTTGTGCTGAATTGATTTGGAAAGGAAAAGAAACTGTTTTGTATAGACATGCTTTCTGAAGCCATTTGCCCATGCTGGAGATGGTCTTGTGAAAGCCCTTTATGCTTCACTGACTTTGATCTACTGTAAAGGATTTGGATGAAGTGGAATTGCTTGCAAAATGATTTGTTATGGCATGGAATCTATGCTTCAGTTTTATCCTTCATAATGAACTAGGAATGTATATTTATTACACTATGCAGGGCTAGTGAATCATCATGGGTGATGTAGAGCTAAATGTTTAATTAATTTCATGGATGAACCAGAGTAATATTATGCTCTTTGCCTATTATTGTTGAAAGAGCAGCAGCTTCCAACATAAAAAGTCAATTACGTTTCTAATAGCTTGTGCTGGTGACAAATCAAGGCTGCTGGAGGTGGTATGCATTCCTTCTTTGTCTCTGTACTTCCTTCATTCCTCTTGTGCTTGTCTTTTGCTTCCCCATTTTTCTTTACAATATATTCAGTTCACTGATTACTTATTCAGAAGGAAAGTTGTAGCGTTAGAAATAAACCACTGCTTGCTTTCTCCCTCTTTTTCCCCTTCCTTTTCTTTGTGCTTCCTATAGTCTTTCTGTCTTGGTTTAAATGCAGTCAATAGAAATGGCAGTATGAGGAAACAAGAGAAACAGAAAAAGATAGTGCTTCAGACTATGACTATTGTAGTTTAAAAACAATGTTCCTAACTACAAAGCTCAAGGAATCAAACCCTAAAAATTTTTAGTGTCTAAAAACTTAATTTTAGCTTAACTTGCTCATTGATCTGTCAGAAGCTTGGTTTGTTATTTGTCCAATAATATTTATGAGAATTTCATAGCAAAATTTAAAATTCCTTGTGTTTTGAAACATAGAGTATCCACATAGTAAACAGAGAAATACTGATCCTTATCTAGGCCAAGAATTTAGTTTTTAAAAGACTTACTCTTCTTCCTGATTTTAGCATTATTGTAGAGGACAAAAAAAAAAAAAAAAAAAAAGGCTTTGCAGTATTTATCTGCTGGAGGTTTCAGCATATAAAATGGAGTAACTTTTCCTCATTTTATTTTGGTATTATTTTCACTTTACCATAAGGTAAAGTCCTAGATGTATGAATTCTAGGTTCCTGATTGTACCTCTGGTAGTTGGGATCTAATATTAACTGAAACCACCTCGTTATCTTCACCTATTCTCTGACAGACTTCTGGATGTCTAGGTCCCTTGTAGGCACAAAAGGAACTGGTTCTAGCCACTGGTGCCAGCACTGCACTGGTTGACTCAGAGATTGATTCCTTCACCTTTCTCCCTTTCCCTTTAAAAGACTTAATCTGAAAATGCCTATTTTCTTTTTTTATTTAATAAGAACCTTGGGGTTCCTTGTCATTCCAGTTTAAAATTAGACATTGCTGCCTTAGAAACAAAGGACTATGGCTCAGTTCTTAGAGTTGTAATTAGTGAGTTCAGTGCAATGAAGATAAGTTAATTGAAACTGATGGAACTTGGGTTATCATCCATGGCCTTTCAATATGAATTTTTCATGTTTTACTTTGTTGTGCTATTGTCTTAATCTCTAACACCACAGACTTGCTCAGATGTTTTCCTACCAGCTCAGCCTTTCCATATTTCTTCCAAAATCCTATTCTCTCTTGTGTTTTCCTCCATACACCTAACTAAAATAGCAAAATGCTTTCCTTGGGCGGCTTAGAGACATTTGGTACAGTGGAGAAAAACAGACTAAGTCTTTTAATTGGTAGTTCTGCCTATGGAAACAAGCCATTAGTTTCTGACATGTGAGATGTGACAGAGAAATACATCCAAAGATGTTAGGCTGGGGCTAACTTATGGAATCTGATTATGGAACATATAGAAAAAAGAGCTCAACATCACAATCTGGTCTTTTTGCCACAAAACATCAGGCTGAAGCCATCCTTTAAATGAAAAAGAAAATTCAACTCAATTATGAAATTTAAGTGTTTGATGTAAAAGGGAATGTGATGGAGCAGTGACTAAAATCCTTTGCTAAGCACCAAATCTGACTTTCTAAGAACTTACTACTCAGAGAATACATACATAAATGTGTTTCTATTTGTTCATGCTATGCTTCAGACAGGAAAACTTTATGTTTTTAACTGAGTTATGCTACTAGGATTTAATTTGTGCTTTGTTTTAACTCTGCCATTGGAAAATAAAATCAGTAGGTCTCATATTTGGCCACTGTAGCTTTTCCTCTTAAGGACTTGACTGGCAGGCTTCTGTCCTTACAGGAAAATGGCTCTTTTGAAGAGGGTTAATAAGCAAAATCTAGGCAGGATGTCAAGGATAAAATAAATATCAAAGTGAAACCTAGAATGCTCCAACATGAAAAAAAAATATAAGCAAAAAGAATCACATCTCAATATTTTACTCTCCAACAGTGTTGAAAGAGCCTTAAACCGAGATCTTCAGAGTGGGTATCTGAGATTTTTTCCTCCCCCCTCTTTAAAAAAATTTTTTTTTTATTTATTATTTTTTGAACGACCACACTCTGTCATGACAGAACTCAAGTATTTAGTGATTTAAGAAAAAAATAAGATACAGTATTGGTAGATAAGTATAGTTCACTCCACATGCTTTTCTTTCCCATCTTCTAAAAGCAAAGTGTGATTATAAGATTGCTGCTGTCAGGAAGGTTATCCAGAATAACTCTCCTTGCATTTAAGTGAAAGAAAATATATCTGTTTTTCCTTTTTCTTTTCTTTTATGGTGGCTTTTTTTTTTTTTT
>VXAY01000873.1:374141-394544 GCA_013399855.1 Oxyruncus cristatus
TTTTTTTTTTTTTTTTTTTTTGGTGGTGGGGTGGGCGTGGAATGCTATATGCTCCAGGTTTGACAGGATGTTTTTCCAGTCAGAGAGAAGCATACATTTATTTTGCTACTGGAATACAACTGCATTCTGGTAAACACCTAGGTGAAAAAACCCCAGGGCACTTTCCTACAGCCAAAGGGTTTATAGGTTAAACAGTCCCACATTAGGTTAAACTCAAAGCAGGTGCAAGTTATTCAGTGGGAAGGTTGAAGAAAGGTTCTCAAAGTTATAACCATTGATTCTGGTTAGTGATATAATGATTAATTAGATGTCACTCAAATAGTGATGTGTCAATAACAGCTTGCTGGGCCACAGTAACAGGTATCATTAGATAAAATTTAGTGTGAGCTCTAAACCCTCCTACTGTTACTACCTTTCTTAGTAAAGCTTAGAAGCCGTTAACAATAGCAGAGCTGCTTGGCTTTCACTGAAATTCAAACATATAACAAGATCATTCATTGTCACTGGTTCAAAGCCATCTAGAAGAAGCAGGAAAAAAGAAAGACAGAAATGATGCAGCTAAGGTAATAAATGAGGCTGTCCTGGGAAGTTTGGGAGTAAGCTAGCCTTGTGGATCTTACTGTGAGTGAAGGCCTCGAGAACTTCACCTGCTACAGCTCTATCTTGCCTCTTTTATGCTCCATGTCCTAACAATGCAGGCAAGATGTTGTTAGGGCATAAAATTTTTCTTTAATTCTAGCCTGGAATGAATTTTACCTGTTTTCAAAATTCAGTAAGATTAGGGATGGACATGGAAAATTTTCTGTTATTTCCTGTAAGTGCTACAGGCATCTGCATATATATCTCTAGAAATTTAATTTTATTTACTGTTCCCTATTAAATACATATTCCTGTCCAGCCAGAAGAAGGAAAGGAAAATTCAACTGCAGCTGCTAGGATTTCTTAATTTCTGTTAGATTTTGGGGCTAGCATTGAGGAACCTAAGCCATTTTAATCTCAGTAATGTCTAAAGTCCTCATTGCATCTCGGGATCAGGGTCTTGGTATGTTTTCACTTTAAATATATCATGGAAAAAAATAAGTTTCACTCTGGGATGAAGAGCAGGTTATCTCTTGACAAAATAAGTTCTCAGTTTAGAAATCCAGTAGAGATAGTTAACATGTAGACCATGTAAGTTCCTGGACCTAGAAACCTAAGTCTGCAAGATTCAAAATACCCTTTCTACTAAACAATCTGTCCTTATTTTACTGGGTTGTAATTGTCCAAACTTGCTGAATGCAGAATACATTTTTGCTCACTGAGAGCTCAATTTGTTCTAGGGAGTTTAGTAATTCCTACTTTTTTGTTTTGAATAAGAAAATATAAAATTTGAATGAGAACATTTACAGATTTAAACCTCTCTATTTAACAATATCTTTAAAGGTAGACACAAAAATGACTACATATAATCCTGCTTTTAAATACATTTATATGTCAAAATTATTCCAATAGTCATTAAATGAATTCTAGATCTCCATTCATTGTCTGTCTTGTCACACGTTGTTTTGAATCATAATTTGTTATGCTGTAATAGCTCAAGCAGACACATTTCCTTTTACTTGTTCTTTAGTGTAAAACCAGAAATATTACTCCAGAAGAAAGATTTCTGAGGAGCTAAAAGAACCAAGCGTATGATTAAAATTCAGCCTTGGTTGTTATCTGTGGAATATGCTTACCTAGAGGCTGTCTCTCACTGGTGTAATACTTGGAGAAAATGATTTTCTGAATAAGCCTGAAACAAAATGGCTATTCAGAAAATAAAATGAAGCGCTGCAATAGCTAGTATTTTTTTTTGTTATGACACTATGGTTGTTTCTGTTCTGTTTCCCAATGTTCTAGTAAAAGAATTAAAAAAACTCCACCAAAACAATGTATTTTTGTGAAAGATCTTTATTTCTCTTCCCCATGAGATCCTGGAGTACATTGACACTGGTGTCCTAAAGTAAAATGCCTGACATAGAGGATAGTAATACACTTTAGAAGGCATTACAAGTTAGATATACTCCTATTTTTTTCGGTGCTGATCTGTTTTTCTCTCATACAATATGTCCTCATACAATAATACTAGAAAATGTGTCAATATCTTCAGAAATAAAAATCACAATATTTAAGGTTGGTAAGTTAAATAATGCTAAAAGCTAAATATTGGAGGTTGCAACTGCACTACAGAACTAGGTTCCTAGGAACAATACTGCAGAAAAAGAAAAAGATTTTTTTCTTCTGTTTTTGATAAAAATTCTGATAACAATAGGAAACCCTGATGAATCTGAGATCCTTTATTCTGGCAATTTAAAAATAGCAATCTTATGTTGATATTCAAATAGGTATATATGGCATTATGGTGAACTTGCCACCGGCTGCCGCAAGAGAGGAGCCCCGAAGAAAAGATACAAGGACTCCCTGAAACAACATCTCAGCCTTGGCCATATTGACCACCACAACTGGTCTACTCTGGCCTCCAATCGGGAGGCCTGGAGACACACCATCTACAACGCTGCTGATGCTTTTGAGAAAGCACGCAGGATCACCCTTGAGGAGAAAAGACAACGCAGAAAGAACCGTGCCTTGCAGAATATACCATCTAAGGAGTCTTTCTGCTGTGCCTTCTGCAACCGGACTTGCCTATCTCGTATTGGCCTTTTTAACCACCAACGCGCTTGCAACAAATGTGGGCAGAGCCCTTCCCAAATCTTCGTTCACGAAGCCTAGCCATGATATATGGCATTTGGGTAATGGTTCTGACCTACCTGAACTGTTTAGTTCAGACCGGGTTTGATTTCAATAGTAGTATGATATCCTCAAACAGTAAAAAAACTCCCACTAAAATGGTAAAAAGATCCTAAATGCTAACTGTTACAAGTGTTAGAGAGTGATAGGAAGAATACCCAGGAACTTTGGTTTGTTTTTCTTTCTTCTTGCATCTTAAATTTTCTTTAAAGTTGCTAAGTATTTTTTCCTCCATATTGCACCATCATCTTGAGTGACTTAAAGTTGTTAAATTTGATGGAGGGAAAATATTGGATATTAAAGGCTCCTTCATCTATCAGAAAGAAGTGATGCTTCCTCCACCTCTTGGTATTTCCAGATCAGTCCTGGATGTTTATTTCTGAAAGGTATGATTCAATCAAACTCATTTATTACTGATGTGACTACAGGAGTAACTGGGTATATTGTTTTGCTTGAGATACGTGCAAAGACAGACTAAATGCCTCAGTGATTCCTCTTGATCTTGAACTATTTTATTAGACAAGTCTTTTCAAGTGGAATATAAATATTTTAAGAGTTTAGGTTTTATAGAAAAGAGTTTTATTTTTAGTTTTTAAAGTGTTAGTTTCTCCCCTGAGGCAATGTTTTACCGTAAACACGTTGTACTGCATGTTGATAACTGTTTCCCTTTTAAATTGGTTTCTAGTAGCCCTATGATAAAACACGGAGTTTGATTAAATTCTATCCATCTATAATGGTCTTGCTCTATATGGTTATATTATATTTTTCATGATCTTTCCACATTTTGAACTGCATGAATCTGAAACAGCTCTGAACCACAGGCCAGCAGGGAGAAATTCAATCTAGTATAATTTTCTGGGATCATTTCTCTAATGCAGCTGCAGAGGCACATGGTTTACAACATAGGTGGAGAAACTTTAAGTCTGTGTGCCAAAGCCATATAGACCATAGAACTTCTTGAGAAGTGCCTTTTGCCCCCTCAGAGCTTTGGCTAAAATTTTTTGTTTACATACTGCATAATTTTAAGGGCATTTGGAAAAGACAGGCAGAGTTTTTTGTTAGAGAGTCACAGGGTGGCTGAGGTTGGAAGGCATCTCTAAAGACCACCTGGTTCAAACCCCTTTTAGTCAAGTTTTGAATATCTCCAGGGTTGGAGAATCTTTGAATTCACAACTCTCCACTTTCTAAGCTCAAAAGAGGATTTGGGGACTGTCTGAAACACATCTCTGAAAAATAGTAGTAGTAACATTGTTGTTTCCAGTCTTCCAAATTGTTCTGAAGGAATTTCTAGAGGCAGCTGCACCTGGTGAACTGGGAGGCCTGGAGGACTCTGCTGTCCCAGCCATGCCTGTGAAGCAGCTGTGGCTCCCTCTTCTAAGATGCAAATTACTCCCGTTATGTGCACACAAGTGTAACCCAACTGTGGCCACACAGACCACCATGAAGAGTGTGCCTGTACTGGCACCCATAAAAGCTCGTACAGCCCTCACGCGAGTTTCCCAGTAGCCTGAGCCTATTATTTCCCTCTGTCATCAGGACAGACAAACCTGATGACTATCTGCTGACCTGTTCACATAAAACTGGTTTTGTCATGTTTCCTCTCTACTTTCCCGTGTTTCTTCCTTGCCAGTTCACCTTGTCCACCCTCCTTCCCCAGCTTCAGTCCTTCCCTTAAACATGCCATAAAAATTTTTGAACATTCCCAGAATTTACTTAAAACATTCCTTAATAATTTTTACATGATCCACAACTCCTCTTTGCTACTCCATTCCACGATAAATCCTCTACCTTTGTAGGCAATAATCTCCTTTTAGTCTGAAGCTCTCTGAGAGGGAGAGAGTTTCTGCTGTTGACTTATCCCAGTGGGATTCACACCAGGGACAATAATTTTCTCTTGGTAGTTGTAGAGGCAGCTGATTCAGTGTGCTCTAATTTTCACTGATTAGGTTTTCACTGATTGTGTTACTATGGCTCTTCCACTCACGACCGTTCCTCAGATCCTTGCTGTGTCTTTCTGTTCAATTTATTTATCCTTTCATCAGAGAGTCTCCCAGGAAGCTTGCTTTTAAAGGAAGAAAATGTAGAACTTTTAAAAGAACTGAAAGAATATTTCAGGTTTTTCTTCCACCAGCCTGCTTTACCTATTTAATTCAGAAGTTACCCAGTTTGGAAACTGAAATAATAATGTATCCCCAGCTTTTCATTCAAGTCATAGGAAGGATAGTGTGGGGAGTTCAGCTTCTTTCAGGTTTTCCCTAATCTGCACCAGAGAAGCAAAGTCTGCTGTTAAAGTCATGTCTCTATGTTCAGTATCTCTGGATTTGTGCACTCAATTCCCTGATGGTCCCAAGCTGATCAGATATAACACAGTTGCATTTCTGTTCACAAAGACCACCCAATAGAGTTCTATGCAGGCATTTTGCAGCAGTGGAATGGGTGATACGTGATCTGGAATAATATCTATACGGAAAAAATTAGCTTTTTAAAATTTTTGAATCCTTTTGAACTGACAAAGGGAATTTTTCAAAGCTTTGTCTTGTTCAACTGACTTATTTCACTTCCATTTTTGGTACCTTTTTACTTAATATCATATTGACTGATTCGTGGAACCATAGTGTAAGCTGTAGCTCTGGAAAGTGAAAGTGCCTGGGTATAAGAAGTAGCTGGTCTTAGGGAGTGTACGAAACTATAAAACAGGAACATTAAAAGCAAGTAATTTGTAGTTGAGGAGTGAAGAAATGTACTTCACCGTCTTTCCATTAATTCTCGGAAAACATCATCCTCGATCTATCACTCAATATTTAGTGCCATAGAGTTTGCAGATAAATTAATTCTTCCACTTCAAAGAAATAGGATGTTAAGCAGGACTTAAAAAGGCAGTTTATGTTCCACTTTAACCATTGAATTACTCTTTTTGGTTAAACACATGCCTATAAATTTATTAAAATTGACTCATTGACTAATGCCATTAATTGTTAATTTGTAATGCTCTTCAGGACCACGGCTACTGAAATGGGATGCATTTACTCATTATGGGTTGTGGTTTCTGAAATGCCCCCTTTTTGACCTTTATACTTGACACTGGAAAAAAATTACATAAGTTTGCTGCTCTTAGACCTTCTACTGGGAAAATAAAGATAACCTGATGTCTTAATTTTAGTTGCTATCTGTTAGTAGTGAAAATGTTCATAAATAAGTCTCAATGGATTAGTGGCTGAAATTAGCATAATTTTTAAAGTTAGAAGATGCTGATTAAGGGATTACAAGGTGAATTTCACTTCTTGCTCTTTTGAAATTCATCTAATTTCACTGACTTCAGACCCTTTTTAATTGCTCATGGAGAGTTTGATGTTTCATGAAGATAGCAGTTAGATAGGGAACTCCATCTTCCAGAAAACTGATGTTTCATCACTGTTGTGTTACACAGGCAGAAACACATTACTGTGATACGAATATATCTTGCTCACAAGTTTAACAGAGTTTAAGGTATTAAAAAATGACTTAATTTCACTTCCATTATATATTATAAACTGTGTACTATGCTTCAAATATGGTGAAGTTTAAAGGTTCCCTTTAGTGCTTCAAATAATTCCCTTTGTTATAATAAGATAAACAGGCAATGATAAGTGAGTACCTTACAGATGCTCCATGTAAAGTCATATTTGTTAAAAAGGTAGGCTGTGATGGCATATATGCTGACACTTAAAGAAGACTTCATAGTTGATATAGCCCAATGCATTAAAGAGTCCACACAAGTTAAAAGAAAGTGGTTGTGGTTTTAAAGCTGAGACAATTTTAATTTGAATTATTATCACCGTTAATAGTGTGCTAAGATTACTGTTTTCATGGGGAGGGGCAGAGCTCTGTTTTCTGTAAAGCCTTTGCCAGTTCCTTTATATGTAGCAGAAGATTGTTAATATGAGAAAGAACTGCAGGAAAAAAAGAGACCAATTTCCCAGTTATGCCTTTGAAGTGAGTTCTATCCTTCCTTCAGCTTCAGAACTCCTACATGATCCCATAAAAAGTGTCTTCAAAGACTTATAACTTAGTCATATGTGAATGGAGTTCACTGGGGATTCAAAAGGCTCATCCATGAAATGAAGACTTTTGGTTACCTGTTATCAGCATCACCAGCACACTGATGCATTAGATGACAATATCACAGAATCACAGAATATTTTGAATTGGAAGGTATATATATATGGTTTCACTTTATCTACTCTGTGTGTATCTTCTGTGTTTGTGTTCTGCACCTGAAAGTTTTGCAATTTGAAGAAGTCTTAATTTTATGCAACAGATTGTATAACTGTTACTGCTCTTGAACTGCACAGAACATCCTTAAAGGTAATTTACACAGCATCTTTATTGGGGATTTGAAGCTGGGAAACTGAAGGTCATGTCTCCCCTGTATCTCAACCTTTCATGACTCCTGGCAAATTAATATGTGGAGGAGAATGCCATTTTACCTGGCTGATTCTTCCTTTTCCTCGTGTTACCTTTGTGTTACTTTGAGAATTTTTTTGCTGGTAGTCAAAGATGGTCTGTTTACTGGGTGGTGCTTACATTCATTATAAAACAGGAAATAGCATAAAGTATAAAACAAGAAAACTTTAGAGCAGTCTTAAATTAGGAAAACTTGAAAGGGTATAAATTTTGAATCAAAAGGCCTCCCAGTGTGGGAACATGCTGTTTAGCAGATCTGAATGTGTAGATGGACTACATTAAAACATAGTTCTGAAATGACTGACACTTGATTTGCATATATTATGAAGATGCCTCCTACTAGTCCGTGGTAAAAACTAATTGAGTTTTTTCAAGGCTTTCAATTCTCTGTTTTTTCATAAAAGAGGCTGGGTTAAAAGCAATCCTACATATACAAATAAAGCAACCCTAGATATACAAATAAAATAACTTCATATAAAAGAAATAAGTATTTCTGTATTTATTTATCCATATTAAAAAGAAAAAGAAGCATGCAATTCTTTTTGAATGCATTATGTAGTTGTTAGTAACCCATTATTTTATATTACATACCATTCCTGCGGTGTTCATTTCTCCAAAGAAACTGTAACTGACAACTGGAATGTTAAATTAGTTGTTAGCGAGGGAAAAATAATTTTCCAAGAAAGTTTAATGTTCTTCTATAGGAAGTATGAACACTTCTGTCTGTGTTGCTAAAATATAACTTTGTGAGTTTTAGGTGTGTGGAACTGATAAATAGATTTTTTTTAAAATGTATCTCTACAGAAATAGATTTTTTTTTTTAAATGTATCTCTACAGAAAGAGTTTACCAAAGAAAAGTTTAACAGTTAAGCAACTAGTATTTTTATAAAATGATTTATAATCATACTATCCTCACACTTTCTTAAGAAACTGGTGTTTAATTATTATTGCTTATTTTCAAAATTACCTTTACCATTTTTTAAATCACCTTCTTAAAAATGTTTATTACCATTTTAGCAAAGAAGCAAAGCTAAACTTTCCACATTCAAATGGCTAGCAACTAAATTCTCCACTGATACATAAATACCTATATGTTTTCTACTAAAATGAAATTTGAGCATGTAAATACCAAAAATGAGTGACTGCAAATATTCAAGCTTATAGTTTGGGACAGTGCTGTCCACAAGGCAAGTACTAAAGGCTGTTTATTGGAGTCTTCCTCCAATAACTGGCCAATATATCTCATATCAGGCTATATGGTTAAGCTGTATTACTTTTTTATGATTGGTCTTTTTTCAATATGGACATTGCTACAATTGCAGCTACAAGTTATTCTGGTAGGTTGAAGGCCCCTCCTGCCCGCCTTGGATACCAGAGTTATCCAGCATTCTGCTGTGTGACATCTGCACCCATCAGGGGTGTACAGAGCAGTGCTATTGCATGCTGACAGACCAACAGAAGAAACACAGTAGTAAATAGTGCCTTTATATATTGTATGCAGTCCTATAAAGCTTTCAGTGACCTGTTTTCAGTCAGTGCAAAGGACAGCTACCGAAATCTGGAAGGGATGTTATCATATTGTCTGTGCATTGCACTTTTTAAGTGCCTCCTGCTATTTAAGGACAGCAGGGATTTTGACTTTTAGCTGTGGGTTCTCAGCTGACTCCTCTTGGAGCAGGTATTTCACTAATGTACTTACTGGGTTTCATCTTATCTAATTTTTGTATGAAGGTATATATATATATGTTATATATATTACATATATATATATATACACACACACACAGAGTATATATAAATGTTCTCAGTGTTCTGCTGAGGTTACCTGTTCCTATTTGAGGCTTTCAAATGCTTTGCAAAAGTGATATCCTGAAATACAGCAGCATAATAAACATGTAGATATGCAAATCAGACTCCCTCTCTGAAATGATGGGTTATGACAAAAAGTACTGGAGGAAAGGATGTTGCCAGAGAAGTCTTGCTGATAAGATTAGTGGTAGTGCTGATACTGGCTATGTTAGCATGACCTTCACAAGCTCTGTTATAATAACACTGCAATTCAGTTTTAGACAGAAAAACATGAAAAGAAATAAAATTAGCTGATAAGTCTATTTCTGTATTTATGTTCTTCACCACTTACATTTAACAGTAAGAATACAAAAAAAAAAAAAAAAAGCTTTATCTAGGAAACAGTGTATGCATCTCTAATGTTCTTCATTCCCTTGCCAAGTCCTCAAATCCAAATTATGACCTAAAAAATAATTTTAGTTTCCATGTTACACACAAGCTATGGATTACAAAACTCACCACTGTTGCAATGCTGTGAAAGAATTAAGTTTCTACTGGGAATAAAGTATGTCCTACAGTGATGGTGGCCATGTCAGGAGGGTAGGTTTTGATCTCTTTGTATGCCAAGGGCTTTCTCAGTCTGAGACATTTGGTAGGCAGCTATTTACCACTAACTCCAAGTGATATTCAGGTGACAGGCCAAGGAGGAGCCCCAGCCAAAGTGTGTACAGAGCATGCTGAAACCATGACAATGAGGTTCACACAGAACATGGTATTGCAATAACTGCTTTTTGGTGTCAGAAACCCTTTTCTAGGCTTTAAGTTAGAAGTCAAAAACCCTAGGTGCTCAGTGGTCTGGTTGTAAATGGGTGCTGAGTCCTTTAGGTTGTATGTTCAAAGTGGCCAGCTCTGTTATTCTCACAGCTCCGAAAATTGCAGGAAACACTGTCTTGCAGCTGCACACCTGAAGGGTCCCTGTTCTCAGTGAAGCCTTTATCTTGACCTATGCATCCAGCAAAATAATGTATGAGCTTCACACACAATTAACTTACTGTGTTGTCAAATTCATACTTTTTGAAAAAATATTAGTCTCTTGGTTTCCAGCACTTTTCGGTAGAAGTGACTTTTCATAAATAAGATTAAACCAAAAATAGGCTTTCACTGTCTTAGTCGAAACAACCCAAAAATCCCCAAATTCTGGCTAAACACTTTTGTCAAGAGGTTAGCAATAGCATTCATATTGACATAATGAAAATTTCACTGCTTATCACTTTAGTTTAAAGTATCAGCTCCACAACTGGATTTGATGAGTAGTTAATTTTATTGCAAATAGCTGGTCACAACAGTTGACTTCAAAATGAATGAAACCCAACCCAAAGTTGTCTTACCAGACCCAGGATAGTGAGCCTGATTCACAAATTCAATTCAAAATAAGAGAGTTCCACACACCAAGACAGATCTAAAGATGAGCAATAGGTTAATTTTTAGTCTACATTATTTTGGCAATAATTAGCTAGGAAACTGAGTTTTAACCCCAATTGTTATTGCTATGATTTGGGGATTAAAACAGGCAAACTAACATTACTCGAGTCTTCAAACCTTGTAAATAATACAATTTCACAAACACACCATTCTGGGAAGGAAAGACCACCTTTTGTATTTAGCTTTTCTTCATGTTGTCCTAATTCACATTCCATGCTATTTACTGTTTAGTGTTGCTTAATCTTAGGAAACTTCAGTCTGAAAGAAAATGTTAATATTGAAATCCTTTGTGTCTACAGACATGTTAATTGGTAGTTCCAGATGCTTTTTTTTTTTTCTTTTTCCTTTCTTTGATACAGTAGTGCTTAACTTGTCTTCCTTTCTGGAATGAAAGTTAATCCTTTGTGTGAAATAACAATAGCAAATAGAAAGACAGGTAATTATTTCCAAAAACATGAACTGATTTGTTTGAAACTGAACATCTGTGGACTAAGCCATATCAAATTTAGAGAGCGTTTCTGGAAAGTGTGGATGTATAGTAAATCACTAGCCTGAGGGCACGCAAAGCCTGAGAGACCAAAAGCAATGTCCCATTTTACCCGTAACAATCTGCTATAAATGATTTTGTAAGTTGTAGCAGTATTTCGGATTGTAGGAAGAATAAGTAGTGCTTGGCATACCTTATGTGCAGTGCAGAATTCTTTATCAGTTGCTTTAATAGGAAGGAAGGTAATCCTTTGTGAAAAGACTCTCATTTGTAAAAATGAAATGGTTAAAATGTTATAAAGTAGATGATTATTCTTAATTTTTAGATTACTCTAATTTGGCATCTCAGTTATCTAGCAAATCCATATGCAAAAGACAACTGACCAGAATATTAAATGTAACCTCTAACTAGATAAGGGGAGCCCTCAGCTCCATAGATGTTTTTTTACAACTACTAGAACTAATAATAGATCTCAATTAGTGAACAAAAAGCCTTCTCAGGGTTTTTCTGTTACTGAATTGTAATAGTATGTGAATTCAGTGAGGATTAAGAGCAAGTTCTGCAAATGGCTTTAGAAGTAGGAACAACATATCCTGAAATCTCACTTTCTCCTGGATTTAGCTGTCTCTGTAAAGTTGGAATTCACAGCTTCAAACTGGACTTAGGCACATTATCTTCTGGGTACCAAGAAAGTATTGGCATTTTTCCTCTAATGCGTGGTGCAAAGCAGCAGGCTGTGGTCTGTGCTGTGAACAGACCAGCTCGTGTGTGCAGAGGGCAGGAGTAGTGTGCACCCAGAGCTTCCTCAGATGGAGGAGCCCACACTGTGTCTGCTGCCTCCTCACAAAGGGGTGAGCTAGCGGGCATAAAGCTCTGGTGGTAGGTGGGGAACAGACTCCACTTTGGAGTAGCTTTGTGCACCAGATACAGTGGAGAAACAGGATCTGATGCCAGACTTGGATTCCAGGTCCCCTGTATTGTGGTCTGAAGGTTTTCGTTTCTGTGCTTGCAGAAATCTGGAATCCTCTGCTGCATCATGACACAGCTTTAACACAAGGACTGCAAAAGGTATCTGTTGACTGGAGCCAACAGGTGGTGGGCTGAATCACTTCTGGCTACAGAGAAGGGATTTACCTTTGACACCATTAAGTAACTGTAGTTGGAAGTCAGGAGTTTGGGCTGAATGACTTTTGTAGTGATTTCTATTCTAAGCTTTAAAACTGGAAGAATGTTAATCAGTTATTGTATGACAAAGAAGAGAAAATGAATCTGTAGCTAGTGTTTAAGTTTCTGCCGACAGAAAAAGAACTATAAAAGTAAATAAATATGTTTTTTATAAAACCTTTGTCCTCTTAAGTGACAGAAATCTACATTCAACTAGCATAGTGTGGTTTATGCTTATGGTAACAAGAAAACTTGAGGCAGAAACTAATTTTCCGCATCCACTGAACTTGCATTCATGTGAAAAAATCTAATAATTGTAATAGAACTACCTGTGGGAGTAAAATCTACTGCAGAGTATGAAATGTCCAAGAAGGTTTAACATATGCAGTGTAATATCATACAGGTGTTACGCAATACAGGTTCATCCTATGAGGCGCTGCCTGCTTTCATGATTATTCCACTGAAGCTTACAAAGAATTCAAGTTTTTGTAAAGTTTTCAACCTCTGTGTTCTCTGTTCAGAAAAGAGTTGAAGGCTAAACTCTTTTCTTCTGTAGTTGTTAAAGTAATGTTAAGTACAGTTAGATATGCATTAAGGACATTTGAACACAGTTTAAAAAATATTTGCTTTACTTTCTCGTTAACAAGAAGTGGGCTTGAATTCCTTTCCCCACCCCCAGGATTCTAGCTCTAGCTATCTAGAGCAATCTGTTATACTTTGCATGAAGTTACTTAGTGCTTACATGATTGCTTCCAATAGTTCTGCTGTGATGGCAGTAATCTCCAGAATGGAGGAGGTCTTTATTGCTGTTTTCCATGCATGTACATCTTAAGGCAGCAGGTATATTGATTTCATCAGCCTTGAATATTAATGCTGACTGTAAGCCAAATCCTGCCTCTCTGACATGCATACTGTTCTAGAGAACTTTATGGGAGTAACATGATTTGGCCCTTTCTGCGTTTAAAACCTTTGAGCTTTTCTGTGCTATTTAACTATCTTTGTTGTATTTCAAATATGGATGAAATTGATTCAGTTGACTACACGAGCTACAATATCACTTCTGCACAAATTAAATGGGGATAAGTCTATGAGTAGACCTCATTTGCAAGCCAGTTATTTTTGCCTTGGATATATATGCACTTCCCATATGATACATTGAAAATGTTGCAGAATGGAATATGTAACTGGTATGATATTTAATGATTATTTGTGTATCAAGTATTTATCTTTTATACTTATTTTTGTATTATTTATAAAAGGAGTTTGTATGCGGAATGCATTTTTGTTGACCATGTTTCCTGTCCACCTGCTGAAGCCAGGTGTACTTAATGTTGCTGAATCCAGCAGCCTGATAGAGGTGAGGCTTCTGCAGCTTCTTTTCCTGATGTTCAGCTGGTAACAAGCATGCAGTCCTAATGGGCACACGTATTCACAAATCACATATTTATATTTAGACATGTCCAGCTACACAGATCAAAACAAAGAGGAACATTCAGCACTGACCGAAAGGAACCCAGCACATATGGCCTTATCCTGTTACCCCCTGTGGCTGATCAGGATGAAGATCAATTAATGGAAATATATATATATACACATACACAAGTGGGTCCCTCCAGCAGCCACACTCAGACACTCGGTCTGTGCAGTGGCTTCCACTGGATCCCAGGCTCTCTGGCACCTGGGCATGCAGCCTCCCAGGCTGGTACAGATCGCCAGGGTCCCCTTTTGCACAGGCAGAGAGACACACAGACACCTGCATTGTGGATCCCTTCAGTAACCAGTCTTACACACTCAGTCTCCACAGTGAATGGCTTGTGCATCTGTTCTCAGATTGTTGCACACACACACACACACACACACACACACATAGACACATACGCTCTCTCTCTCTCATTTGATCTCTGGACCCCATGGTCTGTAGCAGTCAGCCTTGACCTTTGGGTCCCTTCAGTAGCTGTCTCCCTCATGGAGGTGAACACTCAGATCCACCCAAGACTTGTGTCCACTTCTGTACCTGGCTGCCAAGCCATGTATCTCAGTCCCTGACTAGTTCAGATATTTGCTGATGATTACATGGTGACACACGTACTTGCAGTGTGCACACAGCCTGGTGTCTGCAATTACTGGCACCACAGATGCACAGTCACTCTCACCCATGATCTGAGTTCAGTTGCTGGCACTCAGATCCTCCCCTGCCAAGTACACACAAGCCTCTCACTAAGGTAAAGAATTAGAAATGGGACTTAATAAGAAGAGGACAGACTGTGGTGATAAGCACAGGACATGGCCAGGTAGGCATACGGACCAGCTGGAATACGGATATATAAATATGACTATTTAAACATGACATCCCCTTTTATCACCTTATTCATCTATTTTCCCATGTGTGTTCCATCAAGCGCTTTGATTCTTCCCTTTCCCCTCTTTTGGCTCCTCCCTTAAACTTCTTATAATAAGTCTTATACAATGTCAGGAAATTCCTCTTCTTCATTCCATCACAAACTGTGCACCTCCCTCAGTCTGAGGGGTGTCATATCCCCAGCCTACTGGGGTGAAGCTCCCCTGGGACACCTCAGGATGAGGCAGGGAGCTGGTGTGGGTGATCAGGTTACTGAGGTTCCCATGCCTGACCCTGTGCCTCACTTGTCTGCGTGTGGGCAGAGGAGCCTTTTTTTCACATTACCTGACAGATATGTGTAGAAGTGAACTTGCATCTTTCTCACATTGTTTTTGAATGAGACAACATGTTATTTCAAATAGCAGAAAAGCAAAGATACAAATGAAAAATCCAGAGGAGACTCTGTATACAAAATTTTCCAGTCCATGCGCATCAGTGGTTGAGCTGTAACACCCCCACCTCCCCACACCTCCTAGAAACAACAGCTCTCTTGGTGCAGCTGACAGACCTGTGACCACAGCAGTGTTAATGGATACCACTGTAATTCACAGGTAGTGTTCTTGGGATATAATCTGGTCTGACACTGTACTATGTAGTGCATATTCCCTGTTCAGGAAAATGTCAGTTCCATTCCCTTCTATGTAATAATTTCAGCAGCTCTATTTCTTTGTGTAGGAAGCTGAAAGTCAGTTTGCAGCTCAAAGGTATGAATGCATTACTTAAAATAACAGATCTCTGTAGTCACAGTCCTTGCTTAAAATCATCTGTGGTAAACTGAAGGAGATGTTTGAGAAAAAAAAACATATTACACTGTGTGTCAGCTCAGTCTTAGACCTAGAACCCCTCAGAACCTACAAATAGATAAACATTGTTATCTACATAATTTAAAAAAGTTCAAGATTATTAAATTATCAGCTAAAAGGATGAAAACACTGTAGAAGTTGAATTTTTTGTGCAGTCCCTTTGGAAAAGTTTTCAGATAGCTTTTGGTATAAATCAGGTTAGAGGATTTATGGGAAAGAACAAACAGAAATGAACACTGTTTAGACCTTTAAACTTGTGGATATTTTCCTGAAGTGTAGCAATAAAAGCATGTAACATATAAAAGGAATAAAAGGAAGCAGAATTACCCAGTGTTTTCAAGACTGGGTCTTTTGGCTTCAAAGGACTATTTTGTATCAGGCAAAGACAATGGTGATTCACAAGAACTAAATCTAGATTATTTTATGTGAGTTCTGGATCTTCTGGTGAGTATGACCACAATCCTGTCACCAAACTTTTAGGCCATTTTATATGTTTTTAAATAGTAGTATACTTCTGAATTTTCAGGGTATAATAGCTACTCATGATACTTTTATATTTTTACTGTAAGTAGCTAACAAAATGGCAATGGCTTAAACACAAGTCATCTTATTTAAGACTTCATGATATGCTGCACCCAGGGTTGTTAGAGTATTAAGGTGCTTTGTTGAGTGTAGAACACTAGCCTGCTGGTTTAATCAAGAGGTCTGATACAAGAGCATCTCATACAACTTTAAGGGTACAATCTAAATCTCCTGAATTTTGGAGCTTGCTTCTTAAATGACAGCTGCTGAAATCAGTCTGAGAAATTCATATATATTCATATATATACATCCAGATTCTTCCTGGATGTGATGGCTTGAGAAGTGAAAGTGTAAGAAATAGAAATTCTAATGTATATTGTGATGTTATGGAATTTTCTCTTTCTGTGGTACTTCAGTGACTGAGCAGTTAAAGACCAGAATAAGCATCACATTTTTCCAGACGTTTTTCTTTATATAAATGTGACTCATGGAGTTGTGTCATATTTTAGTAAGTGGGATGTAGCTCCCTCTTTGTGACTGTTTCTCTAATTCATATACTCCCCTCCTTTAGAGGCACTTAGTCCTTGACCACTTATCTAAACAGCTGTTATTCCATGGATGTACCCCCAACATTTTGACTTGAAGTAGTAGCCCGGTTCTGAAGTTAATCTTGCAGTCAGTTGGACTTGCTATGCATTGTTTTGATTCAAATGGAAGTTTTGTTACACACAAACCTGATGTTCATTGGAAGAAATTAAATTGGGAGCTCTGCTCCAGCTGTGCACTTTATCACTGTACAAGTTCAAACCAATGCCTGATCCTTCATAACATATATATGGCGATGGTATTTGGTCTGGGGACCATGTTAAAGCCAGTCTGAAGGGAAATCACAGGCTGTTCAGGGTGTTGATGCTGGGTTGGATCATCACTTGTTTTGATCTACTGGTCTTCCTCTGTTGTGCTGAATTACTTACTAGTATAAGCTAGGTCTATTAATACCAGCAGAGATACAGAAAGAAATATGCAGGAACATTGTGTTTGTCTTAAAAACAATGCTTGGTTTAGAATATTACTTTAACTGTTATTTTTCTTCATTAAAAGCTGTGCAAAAAGCTGCTTTTCTCCCAGTGTATGAACACGGGTGTGAAGGTACTGAAAGCAAAGCACTATGTCTTTGATCTTTCCTGACCTAATCTGTAGCTCCTTTGACAGTTCTGGAGATAACAGACAATCTTTGATGAATTTCTTCCTGTCTCACTGAGATAGAAAGTCAATCCAATTCTCCATTTCTCAACTCTATGTGATAACAATTAGGGCCAATGTCTTGTCATCAGTGTTCTCATGCGGGCCTGTCATATGGCAATCACTTTATATTGAATGAAAAACATATACCACAAGAAAGTAGATAACAATCATGTCAATATTTTAGATCAAGTGCATCAGGATTCAGTGTCAAACAAAGCCCAAAAGTGAATACTAAGTTATTTTTTTCCATGAAGACTACAGAATTGCTGCATTTGAATGTTATGTGAAGGTCATGCTGATCTAGCAACATTTTAAATGATCATCATAAAATTATTCCTGGATATTAAAATGTAGGGTATAAAGTACATATTTTGAAGTTATATCGCTGGATTTAACCTAGTCAATGCTCTTTATATGCACTTTCACAAGCAAGATGCATACTGAAGAAAGAAGCTCTTTAATTTGGCTGCAAAGGTATAATGAGATCCAGGGATCTTATTTCAAGGTAAAGCGAGATAAATTCAAGGTTGAAAAGGAAAGTACATATTTCTAAAAGTAAAAGTAATTAATCTTTATAAAATCTTATCTATGGAAGTTATGGATTTTCACTGCCTGAAAACTTTAAATAAATCCAGTGTTTTACAAAAAGAGATGTTCTAGCTAAAAAAAAGGACTTATGGGCTTATATGATTATAATGGAGAAATTTCTATGGCATATGAATATCAGAGGCTAGACCAGATGACTGTCATGGTTCCTAGGACTCAAAGGCTATCAGCTTGTCTGCTGGTAAGTCAGTCAAGGTTTGTCTTCTAAAAAAGGAGAAAAAAACTAGAATTTATCACTTTGTGCCTTAGTAGACAAGGATTTAAAGCAACAGATGCTCATTTGCAAGTTAGAGTGCTTTTGAAGGCAAATGTTCTGTATTGATAAAGTTAAGCAGTGACAGGTTGCTGTTCTATTTTGAATTCATGAGCGAAGTGTCACCAAATACTTGGTGGGTTTATCTTATGTGCGTAACAGTTTCAAATTTCTATAGTACTTTGAATTAATGAACAAACTATCACTGATTATTTGGTTTGTTCTTAAGAGGTGGATGAGTAACATCTTTAACAAATGTCAGAAGTCTTGCTATAATGCCAGGAGCTAGTGAGTAATTTTGCAATAAAGTAATTACTATTATTATGTGTTTAAATTACTGTGTTATCATTTATGAATTCATTCTGCAGTACTACCCAAGTTAATCAGGTAAAAATGGGTTAATTAGATTAGGTTTTTATTTGTATAACAAGGCAAAAGTAGTTCTGAGCTATTTATTTTACTGGATGTTTCTGATTTTAAAATCATACAACCTACAGAGGAACAAAAATCAAATAAGAATTTGGAAGGGAAAATACAAGGAAATACTTTCCCAACACAAACAGTGTATATGCATGTATAATATAACATATGCACATAGGTCATACATGTATAATATAACATTTGAAAACTTTCTACTTATTAAAAAAAAAAAGGCAGCATAGAAGAGTCCTTATCATTCCATTGAAAATTTTCCAAACAATTTAAAATAAGTAAGAAGAACTGACACACATTTCCTTGAATACAATAGAAAAAAACTCCCCAGACTCCCAGGAGATTTCTTAGCAAGGGACATTTTAAAAAATGGTCAACAGATTTGAAGACTTCAAAATATTCTGGAATAATTGAAAGACAGGAAGAAGAGAACCATATAGACAGAAACTTTTACCTTAGATTTGTAAGAAATAGAACACAAAATATTCAGATTATATAAACTGTGAAAAAAATTTTTGGATTTTAGTTATTTTCAGGTTTGCTAACAATAAAATCAAGACATTCTTCAACAAGTGCACAGGTATTTACCATTTGGCTAGAATATATTTGTTGCTAGTGGGTTTAGGCAGAGGCTAACATTGAAAAGAGTCAGATTTTAAACTGTATGAATGTCTTTGACACAGACAGTATGTGATACAGTAAAATATAGTTTATCAGGGCACCAATATCACATTCGGTAGAGCTCAATACAATACATTTATACTAAGAATTATATTGCAAGCATAGTTAAGCAATATAAAACATCAAATATAATTCTCATTGAGTTTTAGACCTTTTTACAGGATAATAATGCATAAATTATTCTGGGATTTATAATTTTTTCACAACTATTTGATTACTTCAAAAAGGTGTAATTGCTGGGCAAACTTAAAGCAAATTTTGACAATTGCTAAAGACAGGATCTCAAAAAGAATTTAAGTACTTGAAGTGGAAGAGCAGCATATTTTGAAGTCTTAGTCTAAACCTGTGAGGTCCAGAGCTCCCACAGAGCTCTTTCTTATATTTGACAGGTCTGTAATCTGTAAGCACTTCAGTTCTTGACCTTAAAGTTGTCCAGATGCTTAAATCGCTGTTACTGCAGTTGTCAGAAGTATCTCAATCCCTGGTAGTTCAGTAATTCAGCCCTAACTCAGGGATCCAGAAACCAGGCACCTACTGCCTTCCTTCTTTGAGGAGTATGATCTGCTAAGCTTCCTCCGACTTACAGGTGACTGAGCATGCAGTGATAGCTGCTGCTTCCTTTTAAAGCATAGCTAGAGGATAAACCTCTCTTTTCACTTACAGATTTGGTTATTTTAATATGACAGTGTGAATCCAGGTACATTTCCTCCTGTCCTGAAAAAAAATTAGAAAAAAAACGTAATGCTTCTTATCTCTTTTGACTCACCAACTTGTTTTAAACTCTGTGAACCTCAATGCATATATTTGTGAACAAAAATGCTTTCCATCACAAATACTAAACCTATGTCTCTTTGATAAATTCCTGAATAAAAAGAGCTAGAGAAAAAAAACAGAAAAGCAAGTTGAGATGTAATCCATACAGTTTTCCCTGATCGTATCTTTTATCCAACAATGACATGATGTCAACCAAATGCAGGTAAGTCACTGGGACCATATTGCATCCAGCCATGGGTTTGAAGACCTAAGAACTCAGGTGGGAAATTGCTGAATTTCTGATGAACTTGTGCAAACTATCTACTATCTACTACAAAGAACCATACTGTCAGAAGACTACCAGGTTGCCAGCATAACTTTTATATAAAAAAAAGAACTTAAAAGGAAATACTGGAAACTACAGGATGCATCTGACTTCCATTCCTTGCAAAATAATGATCTACAAAAAAGAACATGATGAAGCAGAGGTTATGTTAGAAGCCAGGCAAAATAGAATTCTATGAAAGAATAATTTAAAGTCTGGTTTTTTTTTTTTTTTACAAACCTCTTCTCTTACAA
>VXAY01000873.1:394653-417583 GCA_013399855.1 Oxyruncus cristatus
CTCATTTAATTGTAAAATATTATATTCAAAACATATATATATATATATAAACATTTGTCTCTTTAAATTTCTTCCAACAGAGTTCAAAATAAATTAATTGAAATTCACAATGCAGGCGCTAAAAACTACAACCAAATAGGAAGAATGGAGGCAGAGGGTTGTGTTACCATCCAGAATGACCTTGACAGGCTGGAAAGCATCTTTGCAGGGAAGGATCTTGTGGTCCTGGTGGACAGCAAGTTGAACGTGAGTCAGCAGTGTGCCTGTGCAGCAAAGAAGGCTAATCACATCCTGAGCTCCATTAGGCAAAGTATTGCCAGCAGGTTGAGGGAGGTGATCCTGCCTTTTTATTCAGCACCGGTGAAGCCACACCTGTATCCAGTTCTGAGTTCACCAGTACAAGAGAGAGAACACTGGAGAAAGTCCCTTGAAGAGCCACTAAAATGGTTAAGGGGCTGAAGCGGTTGTTGTATGAGGAAAAGCTGAGAGAGCAGGGACTGTTAGGACCATTTAGCCTGCAGAAGAGAATACTCAAGGTGAATCTTGTCAACACATATGGGTATCCGAAGGGAGGGTGTAAACAATACAGAGCCAGGCTCTTTTCAGTGCTGTCTCACAAAATTAGAAGAGACAATGGTCACGAGTGGAAATACACAAAATCCTGCTTAAACATGAAAGAGAAAAATTTGCTGTGAGGGTGTCAGAACTCTTGAACTTGTTGTCCAGGGATGTAGTGGAGTCACCCTCCTTGAAGATACTCAAAAGTTGTCTGGACATGGCCCTGATCAACTGGCATTAGGGGCACAGTATCCTGCATTTGATTTTGGATAACTGTAATAACTGATTACCTCTACCCACATGATTTGTTTCCCAGGTCCTGCTAATGCAGTAGCGGTGGTAAAAAAGGACCTCTAATTATTATTAATGATAGCTCAGATATTCACATTCAGCCAGTTTGGGGATATGTTGGAGAAAATGTCCTGTCATTCATTTTAGCTTGTGAGTTTTACAAAGATTCAAGTTCTGGATCATCTTTCTTTTAGTTTCACTCAAGTTTTCATCAATTTTGCATCACTAGTGTGTACTGCACTAGGATCAATAGACAATTTGGAAAGTCTTTTGTAATTTATTCGTTGATTATTTCATGCATACTGAAGACATATTATATACAGGAAAAGAAAGCCTGTATCAGTATTTTGCAATGACATTCAGCCTATTAGGAAATAAAATAAAAAAGATTTTGTGAAACAGGTTCATGAAGCATAAATCCAAACTTTCATGGTGTGAATTATTAGGGAAAAAATAAGTTTTTTACATGTATTAACACAATTCCAAAGTGCATTTTACCTCTCTCCACCTTAGGAAGAGATTTTTATTTTGATCATAGATTAAACACGTACAAAAGATTTACTTGAAGCTTCCATGGTTAGGGCCACTGTCTAGGGAGTATTTTGTACTTGAAAATGAAGGGACAATCAAAGAATTAAGAGTATCAATAGACTATCTAAGTTTAATTCTTATCTCTATCAAAGACTTTTTTTGCAACGTAAAGAAATGCAATTGTTCTGTGCTACAATACCTCGTATCTAATCTTCAGAGAAAAGAATGTGCCTGCCTTGTCCATAAAATCTTTGAAGTAGAGACTGTGTCCTTGAATGCATTTTCCATCATGAAGTACAATGGGACCTCTGATTTGTGTGAGGGCCTTTCAGTGTTACTGTGACGCGAATAAATAATAATTAGTAACAGATATCTTGTCTGCTTTCTTTATAAAGGAAAAGTCCATGAAAGAAAGCAAATTTTTTCCCTTTAAAGTGAAAAGAACTTCAGGGGTCAAATTTTAGCTGTTATGCTAATGAAAAATTAGATGCTTCCAAAGCTATGGATGAGTATAGTTTTGTAAACTTCTCCTATTTCCTTTAAGCTTCTTTTCCCTGTAGCTGTACTGTGAAGATGGCATCAAACCTTCCCCAGAGGCTCCAACCACCTTATTGTTTTAATAAGTAAAAAAGAGAAAGATTTATGAAAAAATTGGTGAGATACTTATGTTGTGAGAAATATCAACTAATATCTCTCAGGCATCATTGTTGTCATCAACACTGTTTTGCAGAAAGTCAGTCAAATTAAGGTACATTTCCTTTTTATTTTTTTGTTGGCAATGCTTGAGTAAATAGATCTCACTTGTTTGAAGCAAGAAGGAAACTTAATTTGAATTAATTTCAACAGTCTCACCATAACTAAAGAGTTTTTCCATCTGTCTGCAGATGGAATCAAGAGAAGAAAAAACCAAATTATTGGGATGATGTTTTATTTACAGTTCAGTGACTGGAGACAAGAAAACTGCTGTCTCCAGTGATATGACCTCTTGCCTTATCAAGTGTTTATTTTCTCTTGAAATTCTCAGCTCACCAAAGAAATAAAAGGGAAGGATTAAAATAAATTTATGTTCTGATACTTTCTAAACTGCTTTATTATATATATGTTTTGGAGTAAAAAATAAAATTTAATGTAATTAACAGTGAAATAGGAATGAATCTCAAGAGAAGGATTTTTGAAGAATTTATAAAGTAATTCTCATTCTTGAAGTACACAGACAATGGCGAATTGAGTTAGCATTACTCGCTGAATTTCTCCTGCAGTCCTGTGATATATCAGGATGCTTAATGGGAGAAGTAATGCATTTGGCTATTTCCATGGATGCTAAGGAAAGGCAAATTAGAAATAAAGATTAAAACCAACAACCGCTTGTTAGATGAAATGGCTCTCACCCCTCCTATCCTTCTTATCATTAGTCTTATTATTTTGTCTTTTGTCTCCTTGCTTTCAGCATTCTGACTGTTTCTCTGGATGACCTATGTTATCTGTTTTAAAGCTTTGGTATTTCTGCCAAATTAAGGAGCGCAGGATATCTCTACTTCACATCTTTCCACTTGCACACACTTTCTCCAACATCCTTTATGTTTTCCCACCATTCCCATTAATGGTAATTGCTAGTTCAGTTTCCTTTCCCTAAACCCGAATGCGTGCTGTGAGAAGCATGCTTTAAATGTCAGCACATTTCCTAATGCAAATTTCCATTTGTTGCATCTAATGCTCTAAAGCTCTCTTAGCCAGATCCTCATCAAATGTAAATTTACTTAACATCATTGGAAGCATTGGAGCTGAAAAACTGTCTTTCTATGCCTCTTACCCTTCAGAGTGTAACAGCTGCATAAATACAGAATCAGAGAAATGCTGAGGTTAGAAGGGACCTCTGGGGATTTTCTTGTGCAACCCACCCACTGCAAGCAGAGTCAACTAAAGCTGGTTGATCAAGGCTGTGTCCAGACAGTTTTTTAATATCTCCAGGGATGGGGACTGCACAGTCTTCCTGGGCAGCCTGTTCTGATGTTCAATCATCAGAGTAAAAATATTTTTTCTTATGCTGAAATAGAATTTCCTGTGTTTCAGTTTGTGGGCTTTTACTCTTGACCATTCCTTGGGTACCAAGGAGGAGAGCCTGGCTCTTTCTTTACTTCCTCCTGTCTGGTACTGGTAGATACTGATTAGATCCCCTGAGCCTTCTCCTCTCCAGGCTAAACAGTTGGAGTTCTCTCAGCTTTTCCTCATAAGACAGCTAGTCCAGCCCCTTAATCATCTTAGTAGCCTTTCACTGGACTTTCTCCAGTATCTCCATGTCTCCCTCATACTGGGGAGCCCAACACTAGACACAGCACTCCAGGTATGTCCTCACCAGTGCTGATGAGATGGGAAGGATCACATCCTGTTGGCAACACTCCTCGTAGTGCAGTGCAGGAAGCTGTGAGCCTGCTTTGCTCTATGGGCATATGGCTCATGTTCAGCTTGCTGTCTGTCAGAGTCATCTTCCATATTCCATAAATTGTGCAACATAATTTCTTTTGGGATTGAAGAACTATTTTAAATTTGGGGTTTATGAAATCATAACAATAGTTGAATTGGCTGTGGTTTTATTGAGGAAATTTATGAAGGCCTTCTCTCCCACTAGATGATCTAACCCTATTTATAGTGACCTCATGTTTTCTTTTTTTTGAGCCTTAATCTGATGTCCTCTACTTTTAGGGACTTCAGATTTCAGACTTGGTTTCTATCAAGAATTTCATATGCTGTTGTCTTCTCAAGAAGAAAACAAAACACGTTTCCACTGTGCAAGTCTATAATTCTCCTGGTTCTATACAATAAGGTGGGTATTTTCACAATAATCAAATTACACTGTTTTGCTCTTCTGTCTACATGGTTTTTTACCTTGCAGAATCGTTCAATATTTTCTAGCAAAGTTAACTAAAACTTGATTTTGCAAAATTTCTTCATAAGATGTGTTTTCTATCCCTGTTTTTTAGCCACAACTTCTTTTTACAGTTACTTCATTGTCCTCATCTTTTCCATCAACAGAATTTAAAAACAGAGATGTGGCTTCAACTCAGCCCTAAGAAATAACACCATCTTCATATGGTGACAGTAGAATATTTAACTGGCTATATATTACTGCATTTAGTTAGTATTTAATAATTTGATTTTGTAAATTTTTTATTTCTTGTTATGCAATTGTAAATATGTGATGAAAAAATTGTTCTGGTCCTAAGGACCTTTCTTCAGTTACACTATACTAAGCTTGCTATTTCATGGTTTCCCTAATGATTTGTATCATCTTTCATCAGGAAAAGTTAGTAATTTCTCTTTATTTTTTATAGAAATCACATCTGAAGCTGACCTATTTCACATTGTTAGGCATTCTCTCCCATTTTTTTGCCAAGGTAGCAGGCAAAAACCTAAAAAAAGCGTATTTAGTATTGGTCTGACATACTGACTTTACCATAAAACTAAATAATGCAGTTTGAGTAGATTGTTACATTCACAAATCTGTTAGAGATACTGTATACATAACTTGGGGATACATAAAGCTGTGATGCATCTTTTATTGACTGACTATGAAATAGTGCATTCCAGGATGACTACAGTAACATTTGCAAAGGTGAAGTAAAACATATCACCATGTCATTGATTTAGACATTTAAATTTTTACTTTTTTTTTTTAGTAGGAAAGGAGTATGTTTTTCAAGTTATAATGGAAATTGACTCTGTACCATTTTGATTCTAATCACAGTTATTACCATTCCAATGAACTGCTACTGCCCTACTCGAAATTTTAGCTATTTTTTTCCATGAAAATAGATTTATTTGAAACCTCTGCCTTCGGTAAGAAGGCAAAATATTTTAAAGCCATGCAATGTTTTATTCTTAATAATACTTTATTTTTTCAAATAAAAGATTATTCCATCTTTTGTTATGGGAATTCAATCAACTTTATACTGGCATTTTCATATGAGGATATTGCAAAGATTGTACCAGGAGCTGAAGGTAAACGCCATGGCATGTTAGTGAACAGATGATATTAGAGGCAAAGCAGGGTAAACTAAAGAGTGTCCCCTGACTTTCTTTCCAGTCATATCTAAAAATGAAGCTAAACTTTAGCTATCCATACCCTCTAACCACACTACAGCTGTTAGAATTTAGTGTGAAAATGCTCTCTGATGAGATTCTTATAACTGCCTTTTTAGAGGAGTGAAAAATTTTTTTTTTTTAAAAAAAGAGTGCTCCACAAACCACATCTGGGTGCTGGACCAAGACCTGACAATCTAAGTTCTATTCCTGCCTCTGAATGTCTGACTGTGCTTATTAACTAATATGAGCACTTTAATTATCAACTATTACCTATTTTATTTACTTTAAGTGAAAAATAATTGGATCAGGGACTGTTTGGTAATGTGTTTGCTCAATGTCTTTAAATAGGATTGCAGTTTTAGTTGACGCTTGTCTCCCCCACTCCAAAGAAATAATCATAAGAACTGATCCTTTGGAACAGTTTGTATTGTATTCCACAGATGAAAACTAAAGCAGTGTTCATATCAACTTTGATTATCTGCTAAAGCAATTAATGTGTCATTCCAAATCCTGGGGGGGGGGAAAAGGAATTTTAAGTACTTTCCTGTAGACTTTTTTTAATCTCTTCTCATGGTTATATAAAACATAACTGAAAGTTTGGTAATGACTGAGATACCTTAGTGACGATGGTGCCAAAGAGCTTCAGCTACTCACAATTGCTTCTGGCTGTTTCCTATGAGACATAATAGAGAAACCTAACTCAGTCTAGTGAGCAATAGCAAATCTTTAATTTCTGAGGGAAAGAAAAATATATAATCCTTATTTCCTTACACATGCAGGGAAAATTCTAATTAGTACAATTTTTGGAGGTGCAGTTGTAAAATGGAAGTCTGTGCACTTTGCATGTTTCCTATGTTGGCTGGTTATTCCGCTTCTTTTTCTCTATTTGTATTCGCTGAGCTGGTTAAAAAAGAATGATCAGCAAACATAATGAACAAATTGCACTTCCCTCAGCTGAACTGCATGAAAGACCCCAGAGACAATCCAAACAAGCCTGGCATGGTCCCACAGGAATCTAGAAATTCAGTTGGCCTTTTTAGGATTGTCTTCTCTGGGGAACAAATCCCTGCAGCTGCTTTTAAAAGTTGAGGGTTAAAAGCATTTTTGTTGCTGAGAAGGCACATTGGAGCACATGTAATGCTTTAATGTGCATTTTAAAGTGAAAATACAATACAGGTTTTTGGAACCTTTGGAAAGAATCATAGGCTTGCTTCTGAGGTTGAATGAATTTAGAAAGGTACTTTTAGACAGAGCTGACTGACACTCTGAATATCCCTTCTGGAAGAAATTTTGGTACTTCGAGAAAGTTTCCATTTTGAATGAGGGTGACTTTAAAAACTTCCATTTTCCCTTCACTGGAAAAATAACTGTTGAAAAATGGAAATGCTTTGTTCTGATTTTGAAGGTTTTGTTGTGTTTGGGGTTTTTTTAAAGATTTTTTTCAATTTTTACACTTTAAAGACTATTCCTTTTTTGTTGCTAGCTATTAGAAGATACCAAGGAATTCCCAAAATCCAAAGTAATCAATTACGATACAGAAAATGCTCTAAAAATGAATAATTAGAAATGGATGATAAAGTTGGGATTTTGTATAGTATTACAGTGGAAAGGAAAAAAAAAAAAACCACAAACATGTTATCAGCACATTTCATGATATTAAATATTTTCTAAAAAAAGTGTGATGGAGTTCTGGGAGACCATGGAGAATAGGTAAGCTATCTCTCTTCAGTGATGCATTTCCTCACTCTACTGTGATACATTTCCTCACTCTACAATTGGTCTTGCCTCAGTGAATACTCAAAGGCAACTTTTGACTGATTTCATTCCACGGGGAAGATTTAAGTAGAATCTGCTGCTGGTAGCCCTGGGATTTCTTTTTTGCCACGCACTCTGAAACTCACATGCATGAGTATCCTATACCAACCAGCTTGTCTCCCTCAACCGCTCCCCCACATAGGCCACTGTCGCTCCAATGAAGCTGTATGTATACAAACTCTTTTTATCTTTGATATTTTGCTGTAGATTGCAAGGAGATCTGCTGACTCAGGTGGCAGTGAAGGCAAAAGGGAGGTTTTTTCCTGCCTGCTCCATAACACTCCTGCACCATAGCTCCAGAATGCTATAGGCCTGGAATGGAGGTGGTAAGAGTCTCAGGAGGTTTGGGTCACTAGGGTAGGAGTGAAGAGATAAAAGACTATAGCTGCAAACACAGTGATATCAGAATAGAATTAGTACTGAAGACTGTTAGTATCAGTTACCTGTAAAACTGTGATATAACTATGGTGCTGACATGTTGCCCATCACTATTTAGGATCAGGGTATACCTTCCCCATTCCTTCTTGTACCATGGCTTATCTTCAACAGGAGAGTGACACTTGAGATGAACAGTGTTAAGAAGCAATTTGATCTTGAAATGACTGTTCTGCGAGATTGGAGCTGCACTCATAAGATTCTAGACATCCTATTTCCTGTCATGTGCTTTAATGAGTGAGTAATGGTGAAAAACAGAGATCCTTTGTTCTCCTTGATATAAATGGTGCTAAAAATTTTTAATCCCATATAGCTCAACTCTGTGCCATGAGCCAAACACCCAACCAGACAGTTGAACCTTATGTATCTTTTTTCTTTCTCTAGACAGCACCTCACTATTCATGAGTGTCCTGTTTTCAGCTCAGATAGAGTTGATTTTTTTCTTAGTAGCTGCTACAATGCTCTGTGGTTTGGATTTACTAGGAGAATAATGCTGTTAACACACTGATATTTTAATTGTTGCTAAGTAGTGTTTGCTGTAAGGCAAGGCCATTTCAGTTTCCCATGCTCTGCCAGCAAGCAGGTGCACAAGAAGATGGGGGGAGCATGGCCAGGCCAGCTGACCCAAACTTACCAAAGGGATATTACATACCACAAAACATCATACCCCGTACATAAACTGCTGCGAGCCACTGATCGCTGCTCAGGGACAGGGACAGGCTGGGTGTCAGTCAGTGGGTGGTGAGCAACTGTATTGTGCATAACCTGCCTTTTATGGGTTTATTTCTCACTCTCTTTGCTGTCTCTCTTTTCATTAATATTTTATTATTTTTGTTTTATTATTTTATTTCATTTCATCTATTAAACTGTTCTTATCCTAAACCATGGGGTTTACCTTTTATTTTCTGATTCTCCTCCCCATCCTGTGGAGGTGTGGGGTGGGGTGTGACGAAGTGGCTACGTGGTACTTTGCTGCCAACTAGGTTAAACCATTATATAATAGACCTAAGAGGTACTTAAATGCCTTTTTTGAGGTTACTGAAGAGACCTTCATTTAGGTTCTCTTGCATATCCCTCTTGACTAGTACCTGTCTTTGCATAGTGTAATTTTATTGCACAGGTGCTTTAAAACATTTTGCCTATTTTGTATTCCTACCACAACTGGGTCAACTGCCTGAAATACCCCATTCAGTTCCGTGAAGTAGCAGTGAAAAACTTAAAATTATGTATTTTGTAACACAGAAGAGCTTTGAATTCTCTTCTAACAGGAAATGGTAAATATGACCATCATAAGTCTATTTTTGAAGCAGTAATCACAGTTAATGATGCAAATCATAACTCATTTTCACCAAAATGGTGGGTTTAATACTAGCAGGTGTAATGTATCACTCCTTAGAGAGTAAAGTAATACTGAGTACAGTGATCTATCCATTTAGCCATATTCTCTGTACTGTAGCCACAACAAATTTCAAATATGTTTCAGTGGGACTTTGATGGTTATTGTCCACAATAACCTGCTAAATTTAGCAGTAAAAAAAACCCAAACAAAGGCATCAGATCTAACCAATTTGTTATGCTAGCTGCATAGTCAATGGTTGTAGAAAGCCATCTACCCAACCTACAGACTCTTCCCCTGGGATTTGGAGTTACTGTAAGAAGACTATACAATTACTGCAGGTACCTATCTGACTTACACATGTTAAATATTCAGTAAAACCAATTTAGCTCTATGCTGTGATGATACAAACTTGTCTCCTTTTCTATTTCATGCATATACAAAAGTCCCTGGGATTTAGGGTAAGACTTTCCTTCCATGCAGTAATAGATACATTGGCCCTAAACTGTAATTTACTGTAACACTGGCTTCAGTGTGGGCTTATCTGTTGGCCACAGAGAAGCACCTGCACTGAAGCAGGACCTCTGTGTGCAGTCTTCCCTTCAAGGGGTGTAGGGGCTCCGTCACAGGTCCTTCATGAGCTTCAGTCCCTTTGGGAGAGGGGTGCATGTGTTTGCTTCAGCACGGAGCACATCCTCCTTCTTTGACCTTGGTGTTTTCTCTCTTGTTTCTCTTTCTTTGTTCCCTTCTCTCTCTCATTTTCTGACCTGAAATATGTTTTCAGAGAGCTGCCATCAGCTTGGCTAATGGGCTCAGCTTTGGTCTGTGGTGGATTTGCTGCGAAACTGGCCTGACCAGGCTATGTCTGCCACAGGACAGGCCCTGATCTCACAGAAACCATCCCTGAAGCCCACCTTGTACCAAAACCTTGCTGCTTATACCCCATATATTAACAAAGGGCACAAATCAGGTGCATGAGCCACTGTGTCATCTGGCATATCCTAGAGTACCCTGTATGTCCATATGGAGACACAACATATGGCACAGAACCTACAGGAGACCCACTAAAGCAGCAGCTGAGAGTCAGGTCACTTGATGCCCATGTGTAAATAGCTGAATTACACTCCTGAAGTTCTTAACAAGATCAAGTAAATATCCTTTTACTAATTTTCAGAAATCATGTGTTCCAACATTTAATTCTGAATGTTTATAAATTTCTGATATTTCTAGCCTAGAAAGATGCAAAGTAATGCAAGGTTTTTACATTGTATAAGACTTTGGCTAAAGAGAAGAACAACACCTTATGCTGAAAAGCAAACTCTTCTGCTCTAAGTAGATTACAATTGAACTTCCTTAAAGCTTGGTTCAGAATTGATGTCATTTAATATATTCATTTACGACCCTGGCACAAAAAGAAAAAATGTTTTAATGAAATTTGCTGATGGCATAAAGGTGAAGGAAACCATAAATACCAAGCAGCCCTTGAATATTGTGCACAGTTAAGAGACCTTGAGGACCAGAGTAATAAGATTTAATAGTACAAAATAAAAGGTCACAAAATTTGGCCTTTTAATCTTACCCATCATTACCTGTCTAAAACTTAGAGGCCTACTTTAAGTCGTACACCTGGGTTCCTTTAATAATCATAGAGAAATACCTCTACAAGGACACTTCTATACTAATGTAGTTATTTAAGACAGGTAGGTGGCTTTTAGAGGTGCTTTTCTTGCTGCCTTGCTTTTGGAAGAAAACTATATGCCTGCTTAGAGTAGATCCCCATGAATCCCAGCTTCAGGCTTAATGTGAGTGCTCGCTATGTGCTTGTAGTTCTTCAGTTGGAAAGAGAAAAATCCATTAACAACAAACATATCATGAGGAGCCATCAATCTAATGCAGCTTCAGGGAATGTAAATATGGTCCTTGGATACATCAAGAGTAATATTTCTGTGAAACAAAAGGAAATTATTTAATATCCCTTTACAAATTCCTTGTGGAATATCTTCGAGGACCTTCACCATTAAAGTTCAAGAAATAGAAATTAAGTGGAAAAGGTACAAACAGTAATGAGGGAAAATAACTTTACAAGATGAACCTATACAAATATTTTTAATGTAATGGATTGGAGATCAGAGATACATGCATTTTTGCTGACCTGAACTAATATATGCACCAAACATGACTGTTCCTTTTGATACAACACCGATAACAAGTCGGGCTAAAAAAGCATAAAAGCTATATTAGTGCTAGATTGTGCCTCACAGCAAGGCTTGCTTGGCTTGGACAAGACATGCCACCAGCTGAGGTGACTCTCTTGTTTGTAAGATGGGCATGGCAGTAGCCACTGGCAGCAGGTGGACAGTAGCTGATAGCGGCAATTGTAGCCTCCATGGAATGGACTACATTGATGAATCAAAATATGCTGGGTTAATAGATTAGACTTGTGAAAAGAAGATTGAGATATTGTAATTTAAAAAGTTAGCAGACATTTTTTTGAATCTATTGAAAGCTTTTTTTCAAAAATCTTTGTTCATTGTCATGCCTACTATTTATGTATGTATTCCAGCACTTGCAGTAGACCAAAGGTGCTAACACGACTATCAGTCCTTCAGTAGTTCTGCTTAGAAGCAGAGCCAGCCCCACAACATGTAGTCAGCTGAGTGCTGTACTGGTATGGATGTAAGGACAAGTTACTGCTTTTCAAGCAGTTAAATGTTTTGGGTAGCTCAACTTCTGTAGGTGTTCTTTAAATCATTACAATTTCCATAATTTTGAAAATTTCCATTTCCCTTCAAAAAATGTTATGTTTGCAGAATCTTCTAATTATTCCAAAAGTTTTCAGATTATTTCTGCCTAATTCACACTAGAATGTTCCACTTTATGATTTCATTACTGTATTAAAATATAAGAAGTGTTACTTTGAATACTGCTTGAGATGAGAACAATAAAATACACAGACTGTATAAGTCCCATGACAGTGTAAAACACTCCCTTAGCTGGGAATAAAACTAGCTAGGACTTGGAAGGTATCTTATGATTTACACTCACCAGAGGTCTGACCCATATTTATTACCAAAACACTGCGCTGTAATCTGGAAAAATATATGAGAGAGAACATTTTTCTGGTGGACAAAAGTAAGTTTCTTTAGAAAAGCTGTTTAACTCATAAGTTTGGGTAGCTTTGTAGGTTTCTAGTAACCCATGGATGACACCTGAAATTTAACTATGGCCTGAAAGTTGCAGGAAAAGTGCTCTTAAAATAGATTAGGTGTATTGCAGAGCTGGGAAGTGAACAGTGCTGCCAACTAAGAGAAATATCTCTTTGCCTCTGTTTTGTGCTAAGATACTACCTTGAACTTGCAGATTGAGGAGAAATAATAATGTGTCTTTGAAATATACTATTTTGATGAATGCCATCTACTGGAAAAGAGCCAGTTGTATTTGCTTTCTTTCTGTTTGTTGTTAGCATCTCAACACTCGACATGAACTATACCATGGCAAACCGTTGGAGTAAGTTATTTCTAGTCTGAAACGAATACTTCTATCACATGTTACTTCTGAAAATAACATGTCTAAAATCTGTATAGTATACAATTTTTCACCAAAGTGCAGGGTGTTTTTCATGCTAGAATGAGCATGGACACCTTTTTAGCGCTACTTTAACAATAAAAGACTGAAGGTAAATTTGTCTATATAACAACCAGACAAATTCTATCCATATGTGTACATAAAATTTATAAATTTGTGTTTTGAAAGAAGTGGGACAAAATTTTCCAATAAATAATAAAGATAAATTTTACAGGGATCAAATTATCTGAAAATTTGGTCAAGTAGAATGAATAATCATATGCATCACAAAATTTAAAAGAAAAAAATAACATTTAATGAAAATGTGAAAATGTAAAAATGTAAAACTTGGATTTGATTAATTATGTTCAATTGCCTAAAATAATAATAAAAAAGAAAATAAGCTCAAATTTTGTATGAGTTTATGAAAATAGATTGTATGTGAGTTTACATTTGGATTAACACAATTTATTTTTCATTTTCAGACAATGTTCTGAACATTTCCTTGCCATTGCTTTTTCCTCTTTGACTTACTATGCCTCTTTCTCCTTTTTATATGGCATTGGTTTTTCCATATTTTTAAATTTTTTGTAAAGAAAAAATCATTTTTTGAAAAAATGCTGTTTGCCAATTTGAACATTGTTGCTGTAATTTTGCAACGGATTTAACACTAGATAAAACATAACAATAATATATTAATGAAGGAGGATCTATTTGGATGTTTGCTTCCTAGATTTGATTTCAATGTATTAGGTAACTAGGTTAGTTGATTGAACTTCCATAGTTTATACAGTGAGATGTAAAGTCTAGCTGGTACCTCTCTGGCAGGAGTTTCACCGTGGGGTGAATTTATTTCTGGAAGAGGTTATTTCTTTCTGTGGAGAGGTACATTAGGATTGTTAGAGAATCTCCTCAGTGCTAGTGTTTTCTTGAACATAGCTAAGGCCCTCATAATTTTATCTGATTATGATGAAGTTGACACCAGCTCATGGCAACCTGAAAACCTTGGGCAAGCACCCCAGATCCCAGACAGTATCTTCCCAGGCTAAGCCTGCCTCTTAGACTTAGACTTAGAGGTTCTGATTGGAAAACAGCAGGAGGTGCAGCACCAAAATGCATAATGTAGATGTAGGGACCTCAGTGCCAATTTTTTTGCTCTCCTAAAGCAAGCCCAATCCAACTTAATCATATTATTCCAAATATAAAGCTCCACAGTTTTGACTTGCTGTTTTTATAAAACTGTCATAACTGTTAAACCAACTAATCCCAAAATATGCTTGGCTTTTAATTTGTATTGATAATGAAAATAAAAGATGTTTCAATCATTTATGAAAAAATACCATGAATGAGTGAAAATGTGGATGTCATTTGCAAGGGGGGTTTCAAGAACTGTGTTAAAAGAGAGAGTGCTATTGTATGTTAGAAGGATTTAAATCAAGTGTATGCATGTTACTCAAGGCTTCACAAAGAAATAGTGCTCAAAATAAAGTAAAAAAGATAATTGCACTATGACTTGGTTTTCAGTGTAATGTCATATAAAAGCAGGGAGTGGAGAGCTCTGTTTGACAAGGTACAACGTAGATCAGTTTTCCCAGCAACTTTACTGTATTTTGAGATGTATTTTTTTAGTCCGTGCTATGTATCACATCTAAACATCCAACCATATTCCCCATTTAGTTTGCCTCATACACGAAAATCATCACAAAATATTAACTTTTCATGTTGAGATTTTAAAACCAAGGCAGGATTTCACCATAAAAGTTCTGAGACTGCTAAAGAACCTACTGAGTCATGAGAGCAGAGAAATAAAAATATTCACCAAGATTAACTAGTATTCCTTCTTTCTAGCAGATGATTAGAGATCAGAGCAGGTAAAGAGTAACATCCAAAATCCCGCTTCTGACTAGCAATAATGGCTAAAGACTGATTAACCCAGTAGCATACGAACTTTTGAAACTGCAACATCACAGCAGACTGTTTTCTTCAGTGAACTTGAAAATTACTTCAGCCTTTTGCTTGCAAAATTAAGACATCAGAAAATAAATCCAGTTTGAGGAAACTTGTCAATGGGAGAAAAGGTTTTGTCTCTCTCCAAAAATATGCCTGCAGATCTTTCAAGGTCTTGAGGGCTACTCTTTCTTCCTACAAATCTTCAGAAGTCAACAATGAGCAGAGAAAGACCAGTACTTCTCATTTGGAGCTCCCCCGACACATCTTTTGTTGCTATAGCATGTCATCCTTCTAAATTGCGTGCTCTAACTCACTGTTGTTTGACTGTGACATGAGATCACAGAAAATAGAAGCACCCATGAGGGATTAAAAGGACCTATGAGGTGAAGAGTGAGAAGACTTGAAAAGGAATGCCTCCTCTGAACTTAACTCCTTTGTTTTGTTTTATTCCTCTCCACTAGTGTCCTCTGTCTACAAGAAAAATATGTACCATCTGATCTTTTTAAATACCTACTATACGATGATAATTCCTTGATTTACTGCATGATTCTCATCGTCCTTTCATTTTGGAGCACACATAGAACCTTTAGAAAGAGAGAATTTGGAGATTATCTAGAAGACTATATTACTATCTTTAGGACAGTTGTCTAAAACTATGAAAGAGACTCATGTTAATGGCAGTTTTAGGAAGAATTTTTAGAGGTTCACCTTGGAACAATAAATATACACAGTTCATAGGAAACTCTCCTACCACTCAAATGTTATACATGAGTATATAGCATGTAAATTCTACATTTGACTGTTTTTCTCAAGTAGATGCAGTACTGAACTATGCAGTCTAAATCTTAAAGTAGCAACAAATCATTGACTATGCTGCCTATTTGTGAATTTACTTATCCATCTTAGTATCATCTTTCCAGTCTTTTATTTTTTAATGTTATATGAATTTTGAACAACTAAATGCAACCTACAGGCAACCTGACCTCCATGGAGCTAAGGGAGCTAATCCACAGCAGATTTTGGTAATAATAATGGTTATATCCCAAATAAACAGTTTTGGAAACATGCTATCTGTACTTTATATGCTCTGCAGGTTATTTATTTGGCTTGAGGAATCTATCTTCTGCTACAATTTGCAAGATATGCAGTTTCCTGAATACAGGGGAAGCTTCAGGCAACTACTTGTTTAATTCCAAATGTGAACATTACATTGGGTATTTTCAGTCATTTTCTCTCCATCGTGTGGACTACTTCTACCTGCCAACATTTTATCAACATGTTTTCAATAGGAAATTCATTTCATACTTGCTGCTGGAGTTTATTCTAACAGCTGAATAGCCTGAACATGTTCAACATGATAGGTCAGAAGGTGCCACCGTGTAGGGCTGAGATAAGGGAAAAAAAAAACCCTCCAAGAAACTAAGTTTTGACTGGTTTCTTCTGGTATGTAACAGCCAGCATTTTTTCCCATTACTGTTTCCCAAGTGTTATAATTGGAAATGTAACATTTAGCTTGATAAGGGTCTTCCTTATTTCAGTCAGAGATTCCTATTTCTGTTTAAGAGCATACTACTAATATATTTAATTGGAGAAATATGAATAGTTGCCATTCTGCAAAGTAGAGAACTACTGGAAAGTATTCTGGGTTTAAAGCCTGTTAAGAACTGTGCCTATATAGAGACAATACTTGACAAGCATATTCGTATTGTTGGAATGGTAATCAAGGATGCAATCTAGCAATTTTCTCTTAGTCAAGTCTTGTTGAAATCAGTAGAAATATTTTGTAAAATATCAATGTTTTGTACAATTTCATATTACAAAAAAAAACCAAAAACAAAAGACCAAAACAAAAAAACCCTCAACCCCAAAACAAAACTATCAATAAAACCTGAAATGTATCTAAATGTAGAAATATTTAGAATATCTATATACGCCTGACTTTACTTTGATTGCACTAGTGAAAAGCTAAGCAGACAGTAATGTGAGGCAAAGTTATGCCTTCATACAAAGGCAAGTTGTATTATTATTCTTTGCAGAGCATTATATTCCTTAGAATAATTAAAGGAATCCCTTCTGGTAATCAAAATTTTCTATAGAATACAGAATTTTGAATGGGGTGAAATATTTGATCAATGATGTTACCAATTTCTTATATCTTTTAGTAAATCTTCCCAGTTCATAATTTATCATATGATACTGGCCACTTCAATATTTACTTTAATTAGAATTTGTTTATCCAAGATCACATACATTTAATTTAGCACTTGGAAACCAGGGTATGTTCAGTATGATAACTGCTTTTAACCTTCAAAATAAACCAAATAAATACAATATTAAGGTTTTATTATCATTGTGAAAGTGAAGAATTTTTCCATATTTGTTGAGTAAAAATTGGAACAGTTCTCTTAGTTCAGCAAAAGTCTTTGAGTTATACGAAAAGCTTTCACTGAATCAATTGAAATTTTACAGTTATTATTAACCTTACTTAAAATAGAAAAAGTTTAATGGCCAGCATAAAATAACTTTTAAAATAGTAATGAGGAGCTTCAAAAGTTTGAACGTATTTTGCAATTTTGAACTCTTCTTTAGAAATTTACATTTTGGTGAAAAAGTAATGTTATTGTCATACACCATCACTTTATTTCCCTTCCTATTTGACTTCGCAATTCCATTTTCATGAGAAAAAAGAATGTCTTCTAGTCTCCTCTGAAATTTCCTGTGATTTGAAATATTTTTCTAGTTTATCACTATAAATAATATAGAGAACAGTGTACAGATAATAAGAAAGGAATTTTAACTTTTATTGATTATCTGAAGAAATCCAGAATCTTCTATTTTTCTGAAAATGCTATTTTCCAGTATTTCTGAGAAAACACCAGTTTGGAATTCCAATTGGTAGATTTTTTTTTGTTTGTTTTGTTTTGTTTTGTTTGTTTTTGTTTAGAATCTTCTCTGAGGGAAATTTTGTCAAGAATTAGTTTTTTGATGAACCAGAAACTCAAATTTTTTTTTTCAGCTCACAGAGCAGTGAAGAAAGTTTGTTTCACTCTCATGCAGGAGAAAATTTAATCAGGATCTGCCACGGAGGAGTTTTTCAGCATCACTGCATTTTGTGCAGGACAGGTCTAGTAAATATAAGCAGATGAGGTTTCCTGCAGTGAAATCAAAGGGAAACATAGGTGGCACAGCTTCAGGATCAGTAGGAGGTAGATGGTCAATGGCACAGCTATCTAAAGACAGAGGTGTTCTTGAATATGACCAGAGAGCTACAATGTCTCTCAAAAGACAGAGAAAAAACAAGAAAGGATGATTATTACTGGCATTCCCGGCCTCATATGGAAGCTAGAGTTTCTAAATAAGCTTCTTTTGTTCACAGCCCAAATTCCAATGTGAATACAGTCCACTGTTAAGTATTCAAGAAACAAGAAGCTTTTTAAGGCTTTCAAAGGGCTTATTGCTGTGAGCCTCTCCCTGCTGAAAATCTGTAGCTAAGGGGCAAGTTTGCAGGAGGAGATTGACTTCTGCAACTAGCTTAAAACCACAGGTAAGGTGTCCCTAAGGCAAGGTGTTTTAGGAAGAAAGGCATCAGCTAATTAAACTTAATTGGGTTAGCCAGGGCAGTCTGATTATCATATTTAATTTAGGCTTCTGAGTAGGCTTGAGGGGTGTGTGTTTTTGTGAGGAATCTTTTGAGGGAGGTGTTTGGGACTCTGAAGGGAGAAGACTAGTTAAATCTCTAGGTCAAGGGAGCGACATCATGGATGAGTGGGAAAAACAATGTGCAGAAATGCAGAGGATTTAGCATACCTGAAGGCTTTGTACTTTTTGAAGCTGGCAATAGTTTAGGAAAAAAACAGTGGGGTTAGTTAGAAGATCTTAATCCACCTGGAAAGCATGGGGAAGCAGCCTGGCCAGCCTGTTATGCTTGTGCTCGATGGTGCTGTGACATAAGTAAAAATACGGCATCCGGGCAATAGTGGACAGGATTAAAAGCAGACTGTATAGCAAAGGAATAGAATCCTCCAGTTTGGAAAAGTGGAAATTATTTGGGCTTAACTGTTGCAAAAAGTGAATGGAGTACTGGTTTAAACTATTTTCTGAGATCTTTGTGTATTGTACCCTTAGCTCATGAAAAGAGTCCTTAAGAAATAAAAAAGCAAAAACATCAAGGATTTTCTCAAATGACAGAGAAAAACAAAAATGATGATCACTTAATAGCACTCTTGGTTTTACAAAGTAAGTGGACTTGGAAATATGCATACCCTATCTTTGATTGCAGCACTACTTCAATGGAATAGATTGTGTAGTTCTTTATTCCCATATTAAATTATTATGTAATATGTAATAGTTTCACTGGGCCTAAAGAGTGAGTTATCTGAACTGCCTTCACATTCCAAGGCTTAGTTTAAAAGTTTTGTGAATATATTTTTTTTGTTTGCTTGGTTTTGTTTTGGGTTTGGGGTTTTGTTTGTTTGCTTGCTTTGCTTTTGGTTTTTTTGGTTTTGGTGGGCTTTTTTTGCTAACTATTTAATTTTTAACTTCACTGTGGATGATGCAGTGGTCAAATGAGCCTTGTTGTCTTCTGTTTTAATCCTATGCATGTCCTGAGTGCCAGGGAGATAACTTTTTCCTTTTTGGTTGGGAAAGTAAGGTACCCCTGTTGTTAAACTTACCCTAAAAGTTTACTTACCTGATTGATATGGAGTGTAGTTTCAAATCCTGAAGAGGAAAAAGATTGTACTGCTGCATATTATACTTCCCTCATGTACTCCTCTGGGTTCCCTTTAATATTCTCTGATGTACAGAATCACAGAATACGCTGAGTTGGAAGGCACCCATTAGGATCATTGAGTCCAACTCCTGGCCCTGCGCGGGAACATCCCCAAGAGTCACACCATGTGCCTGACAGTATTGTCCAAATGTTTTTTTGATTCTGTCAGGTTTGGTGCTTTGACCACTGCTCTGGGGAGCTTGTTCCAGCGCCCAACCACCTGGCTGAAGAACGTTCTTCTAACATCCAGCATAAACCTCCCCTGACACAACTTTATTCCGTTCCGTTCGGTTTTGTCCTGACTCCTCGGGTCACCACAGAGAAGAAACCAGGGCCTGCCCCTCCTCTTCCCCTCACGAGGAAGTTGTAACTGCAGTGAGGTCTCCTCTCAGTCTCCTTCAAGCTGAACAGACCAAGTGCCCTCAGCCACTATTCATATGGCTTCTCCTCAAAGCCCTTCACCATCTTTGTTGCCCTCCTTTGGACGATCTCCAACAGCTTATTATCTTTCCTGTATTGGGGTGATCCAAACTACCAAAGCTGCAATTTAAATCACCAGTATAACTCCAAGATAAAAGTACAAAATAGGATTTTTATACTGAAAAACCTTATAGAAACACCAAATACACATTTGTGACTATAGACTACTGTTAAGAAACAGGTCTGAGGACTTTTTCATTATTTATTTGAGTGACCATTAATACATAATAAAAGATATTTGGCATGTAATTTTGTGAGTAAGGATTCTCCTGAGACCTTATGATTTTTGACTGAATATGATGAGATGTTGTCTGCAATAAGGAAATGTAGTGGTGAAATGTTGTAAAAGAAATATGTAATTTATCCAAATAAATTATGCAAATGGAAATATCACTTTTTGTAACTAATGTTTGAATTGCTCTTTGCTTAATTTCATTCAGAATTTTATAGCTGATTCTTCATATCCATCCAAACCATCAGGCATTCCTCAAAGTGAAATTTCATATTCTAAATAAAGGTTGATGTTTTAGATGATGGTTCAGAGGAGAATCTCAAAATATGCGAACACAACTATAAATTAATATGGTTGTATTCTAAGATCATATTACTTGATAGCCTTTGGGAAACAACTTGGTTTCATTCTCACTTGAAATAGTATGAAAACAATTTTACAATAAACAATTTTTTTCTAGTGCTAGCTGGACCTGGATGACAGAAAAAAGCATGAAAATTGGAATCAAAGCAAAGCTGATGTACCAGAACCAAGACAAATAAATAAATCCCCAAGTTTTCCTTTTTTAATCTTTAAAAGGTTTATGTTTAGGTCAATTCTTGCCCAGTTCTGCTTCAGAGACATTCATATGAGATTTTACAAAAGGAAGAAAGGAGAAATGTTGCTAAATTGCTTTGAGAAAGGTTAGCCACTCAGCATGAATAAACTAGGGTTTGCTACACCACAAATATATATGACATGTTGAAAAATGTTTTAATGAAGTAGCAAAGGTCTGCTAGAAAGTGAGTTAAAAAGAAAAGTGTAACAGTGTAGTACACTTTGAAAAGACAGATGAATTCTTTTTTTCTTTTTGAAACCATAGTGTTTCATATCTTTGTTTTAAGCTCTGTGGCAACTCCGTATTGTTTAAAATACATATTCCAAATTTCAGATTTGGCACCTGCATTATTTGAGGTATAATTGCATTTAGTATGCAATTAGAATTTAAATTTTTGTTGCTGAAGCAGGATATTGTTTTGGGGTTTTTTTCCCTGTAAGGTAGTGTTATGCAGTCTGTTTTGTGTTCAGAAAATTTGCCATGACAGTGCTTCATAATAGAACCAATTATCAGGAATGCTGTTACACATAGCCTTCCAGACCCCAATTTAAACAGAACTGAGTGACAATTCCTTCTGTGAAACAGTCTCCATAAATCAGCCATATGTGGAGACCTACATGCTTATTGAGGATAAAACAAGAAATATGAAATTCTTTTAAATAATTATATGTTTTTAAGGTGTTCTGATTACCTTTCAAACTAAAGGGAAGCAGCACATATTAACAGCACCTTCCAAAGCTGCTTTCTGTGTAACTTTAATAGGTATCAGGATACTCTATTCTTTCCCATTTCGTTTTTAAAAAGCAAAGATTCCACTTCCACATGCTTTGAAACAGATGCTGTCTGCAGCACAAGAGGGGACACTGCAACTGATCCTGCTATCTTAACATTCTTGTATGAAATGACATAGCTGATTGTTGATCTTTATTTTTAATGGGCATCCTCAATTAAATGCACATAACCAAATGAATAGCCTCTATTTTTGATGCAGAATTAATATATCTTTTTTTTTCCCCTTTAGCTTAACTTTATTAAAATGGTCCAAAAAAACCCAGTTCATCCTCAGATGCACTTGGGAGCTTTTAGGTGTAATGCTTAGAATAGCCTGTGAGTTATGTAGAGTTTACCAAAAACATGCCCTTTAGCACTGAATTATCTATTTCTAAATGGAAACGCCCAAACACTGGCTTAGATGGCAAATTTAGTTTTACATTCAGTGTTTGTAAGGATTTCTAAAGTGTAAAGTGATACACTGGAACACAGAAACTTCACTTTCACTATACCTAGTCTTTTATTTTGGATGTGTTCCCTTAAACACGTGATTATGTAGGTGTTTTTACACTCTAAATACAAATACGTGTTTCTACACTATATGATAATTACATGCCACTTAAAGCTGTTCTCAAAAGGCAATCTAAACAATAAGCAATTAATAACAGCAAAATTTTAGAAAAAAAAGAAAATAATGTAGCAACTTAGGCAACTAAAAGCAACTTGAACAATTTCAGGCACTATTTTACTAGATTATATTTCAAATATACTGAAATTGTATTAAATAAAAAAAAATATTTAAATTAGAAACCTTACTGAGTATTTTGCTATGTTTTTAATTTGTCCTGGCTGTTTTGCCTGCTAAAAATAGACGGGACTAGAGTGTTTGAAAATATAGGCATCTTGTCTGAAAACTTTCTGAATTTTCTTGGCCAAAAACCTCAAACACTGAAACTAAAATAATATATTCCTAAAGAAAATATGAAAACTTAAATAAACTGGATTTACTAATCGATATTCCCAAATTGTTTATTTTTCCTTCACTCTGCCTTCGGTTTTATGCATCATCGGCAATGGCCCAGAGTTATATTGAAAGTTCTGCGAAAGAGTGGGAGCATCTCAGCTTTCAGCTCTCTTCTTTCATTGCAGAGGATTCAATGAAAGAAATAAAGTCTTGGCTTTCTGACTCCCGATGTGTTTTCATCCAGGCAACCATACCCTTCTGCAGCAGCACTGGCAAGCATCGCTGAGGATCACACTGTGTTCACCATGACTCAACATAATTCAAGATCATGCAAACACACTTGTAGGGTTTTCCCGTGATATGTTTGGCAGCAAAGGAGCTATGAAATCAGCTGTGGTTGAATGTGTGAAAAATAAGGAAAACTGATTGCTTTAATGTTGTATTTTTCGCTATTATGAGGCAGTTTTGCAGTGAAGAACTTTGTTCTGCTTGTGAATTCCTTTTTGCATTTAGCCAGTAAAGTAGCTGAGATTGTCAGACTGGATCTTGAGCAA
>VXAY01000873.1:417652-480617 GCA_013399855.1 Oxyruncus cristatus
CTTTGATTTCTAAGAAGAAAAATAACTATATAAATTTCATTTTTTGTCTACCTTACAGAGAAAAAATAAGATAATAAAATTTAAAAACATTTTTAGTCGAGTCTTTCATTGACTTAAAATATTTCTCCCATTTCCTTTTTTTTTTTTTTTTTTAAAGTTTATGTTGTATTTGGAAGTAAAGCACCATGAAAAATGAGATTTTTTTGAACTTTCCAAATTTAGTTGGATTTCAGTTCTTTTGCTTTTTGTAGGATAATAACTTACTGAACTATGTGTGTATTGGCTTCCTTTGGTCTAAATCCATCTTTTTTATAAGTGTTGGTGGTGGGAGTGTTAAGTTCACTCCAAATGTTTGCTTGCAGATATGATGGCAGAAACAGTATGTATTTGTTTCTTGGCACTGTTAAATTAAAGGTTTATTTTTTATGTGTTTTAAATTTGAAATGTGGAATACATATTAACTAGGTCTAACTTTCCAAAACATTAAGAATTGTGGTTGTTTAAAGCAGAGAAACTTGTCAGAAAACCCTGCATCTACCCTGCACACTGCTTCTGAGAGTGTGCTGGTGTTTAGTTTATAAGTCTCAGTCTGTGCAAATCTGTAGTTTTCCATCTATACAGAAACAGTAATTTTGGATTTTTTTGGTTGTTCACCTACTTGAAAGGAGGGATTGCTGATTTCTAACACTGCTACAGTGAAGAAATGTCTCAGTATTTTAAAATAGATATCTAACACTGCTACAGTGAAGAAATGTCTCAGTATTTTAAAATAGCATTTGCCACTTATAAAAGGGATGGCTTGGTATATAATTACCAGATCTAAACTCCCAAGATTCCTGGAAGCTCAGATTCACACATTGTTGATTCAATTGATTCTTTTTCTGAAGTAGACACTTCTATTTCCAATAAGTTCACTCACTTTGTGGTTTTGTAAGAAATATGTGGTTTTGTGAGAAATATTGAGAGTGAAGACGTTAGTCTCCATTTCATTTTTTGTGTTGAGCACAGAATAAAAAAGAGAGAAGGAATAAAATTTGCAAGATATTTCAGTTATCAAGAAATAAATCTTCTTTTCAATGTATTTAAGCAACCTGCTGCTGTGTGCAGGCTTTCCAGTTAGCCTTTACTCTGTTTTACCTTGGATGTGCTTTCACTTTAGAAGTGTCTTAGGTATAAAATAATTTTTAAAATATTTTATAATATTTAGATGGTAAAGTGCTCATACGACAAAGGAGTGATCTGAAGCTCATTAAAATTAAAAGGAAACTTTCCATAGTCTAATCTTTGGGCTTCTAGTCAGATCCTGATTTTTTCTCCTTTTTCTCATTTAAACAATAATTCTCAATTCAGAAATGATTCTGGAGATAATAAAATAATGATTAAAAAATATCAGAAGTTTCAGAATCTGGAATGTTAGAGGTATGAGTTCTCCCTTTGAAATCATCACAAGTTCAAATAGATAGTGCCAGACTTTCTTATTGTCTGCTAAATAAATAAAAAATGTGGTTTGCTTTTTTGCCAACCCCTCATGAGAGTAACCATATCATTCTTCCTCCACATACTTCTGACCTTTTTGCATTTATTACTTTTAAATTAATCTTACTGACAAATCAAACATTGCATTTGAAATTAGAAAACCACTAGAACATCATTGTATAATATGTTCTTACAATTTGGGAACAGGCAAAGCACTCAGTATTTGTCAGGATTCTTCAAAGACTCTAATTGAGCAGACGAGCAGACGGTAATATGACGATCTTTCTCTGGCAAGTATTAGAAAGAATGTGCTTTTCTTCTCCTCCAATACATGGTTCACACGGGTCACAAGAGGCGTGTTGTGTACGGAATTCCTTCAATGCCTTAGTGAGAGCATTTCTTTACACAGTAGCTGCTGGGCTTTTTCCAGCTGTGTTACTAGTTCTCCTACCCATACCTGCTTTTGACATCTTGGTTGTCCTGCTTGGTCTCCGAATAGCCTCTTGACCACTCTTCATTTTTATTAGTATTTGAACCATTGTTTCTCTTTTTATGCCTTCAAAATTTTAAGCTAGGGACGAAAACTCTGCTCAGTGTGGCAGAAAGCCATTGCCCTTACTGCTCTGAAGAGCAGTAGATAGCACCTAGGTGTTTCACCTCTTAGTGGTTAAACCAGGGTCGAAAAGAAGTAGACAAAGGCACCTTAGCTGGATCCTGGAAGGATATTTGGAATAAATGACCTCTGTGCTTGACCTGTTCTTAAACTTCTGTGTGCATCCACTCTGGCCACCATCGAACTTGATCACTGGGTCAGATAGTCCTTGGTATCAACCACTAAGCCATTTCTGTGGGACATGAACTATCTGTAAAATTTATCATTAAACTGGACAGTGAATTTTACAAAAATGAGGGAGGCATGTAAAATGAAACTACTTTCTCACAGTACTATCAGAATTCACTCAGTGGTGATTTCAGCCATATAGTCTTCAGTGGAGGAATTTTCTGCTTTCTCTCACCCTTCTGCTGGCACTTCTCCAAAGTGATTGATTAGAGATTATGTCTGCAGTCAGTACCTAACAGAATGAAACATCCTTTGCAGGGTGTTTCTCATGTCCTTCCTTTATCATTTTGTATTGTGTGCAATTCCTTTGATCAGGGGTACTTAAAACGGGCAAGTAGTTTGCCAGGAGTTTTGCAGGATTTTATTCTGCTATCTTATTTTCTCTTCTCAACAGTAATAATAATTTTAAGCCATCTGTATCTGAAGATAATCACATATCAATCATGTGAATTTATAAGGATGATACAAACTGTTGATTAAACATTTCTATATTTTCATTTGTTTTTTGTTAGGCAAGTGGGTCTTACATACAGGGGAACTGTCATCCAAAGCTTCTTTTGTCTGGTGAGTGAAAGAAGCATCTGATATCTTCAAAACTCAGTTATCTTTTCCCCGTAGTTTTTCTGCCTACACAACAAAAGCAAATTCTGTAGCCGATGGAGCATTGTGCTGAGGAGACCATGACAACTTCTTTTATATTTGCACCAACACCTCTGATCAAATCAAAACACCCGGAGTTATTAAACTTGTTTGAGCAGCCCCACATTGCATTTTCTAGGCAAGTTTCCTTCAAAAACTCACAAAAATAGAAATTCATAAGAGAAAGAACATTACACTAGTGATGCTGAACGGGAAGGAATCGCTTGGCCAGCAGTCCAAACATTGGAATGGGTATTTTTACAATATCTTATGTGAAACTCATCAATTTACATTGAGTTTGGCTGGAAAACTGCAACTCCAGCAAAGACAAGAAAGTCAACACATTACAATAATGCATTTCAGAACTCACTGTCAGTTTCTCAGCTAGACTGCGGATCTCGTTATATGGATTGCCCATTCAGAGATATTTGCCCTGCTTAATAATTATACATGAAGTTAAATTTGGGAATAAATCTCCAAATGATGTTTAGTTATAGGTGTGATTTTTTTTTTCACATGCAAGCAAGTGTACTAGATTTCACACTGATATAAGAAATTATGGTCATTTATATAACATCCTTCCTAGAAACAGAATATGTGATGTGGAGTAATTCAGAGTGCTAAATATCTAAATACAGGTAGTTTCTTAAAATATTTCTGAGGTATATGTGTGTTGTATTATACTACTGCAAAGGCATAATTATTTATGCTAAGTTTTTAGGAGTATGTCCCATTCTTCAAACTTAGGAAGCCATCTAATTTTAACCCCTCAAAAACATTTCAGAAAGAATATAACTTTATTATTTGTGTTATAATGACACATTTTCTTTGATCTAAAGATTAACAGAAATAATAAAAATAGTAGCCAATAAATTTAGAAGAACAGCATTATTCTACAGGATTTCTGAGACCACTAACAATACATTGCACCATTTGGGAAAAAAATGTTGGGAGAGAAATTCAAGAATACTTCAAATTTTTGGAAATTAGGAACTTGTTATGGCTCGAAGCCAGGGCAGGGAGCTATAGCGATGAATATTCATACTGTTATGTCAGCCGAAGAGGCCATTCCACCCGCTCAGTGTGGGGAGTTGGAGAGAGGGGTTTGCCGCAGGTTGTAGCTGCTCTGGGGTCTCAACCGCTGCTGGTATCCATCCCTGCCTCGCTGGGACAGCAGCAAAGCTGCCGCCCTGCCATGCCATGCCAGGATCAAAGCCACGCGGGAGTTGCCTCCTCTGCAGCCATCCTCTCACCACTGCTTGGAGCCTCTGAGGGGAGGGTGTAGAACTGCGTACGCCAGTTTGGCATCTCCCTTGTTCTTCTGAGCCACGTGGTCCAGAGTGGGAGCCCTGCTATCTTGTTTCTTGTTTTGCCTTGGGGTTTGGAGGGAGGAGGAGACTAGAAGTGTTTCTCTCTCTCTGTTGTTGATTTGAACCGTTCTGCTGGTATTGTTATTTTTCACTGCTATTTTTGCTTGGTAGAAAACTGTTATTTTTTCACTTATAACCTCCTTGCCTTTTTTTTTTTTTTTTTCTCTCTATATTACAGGGAGAATAAAAGGGAAGGGATTTCATTTTATTGGAGTTCCCACGCTAATATTTGTCCTTGAAACAGGACAGAAATCACTATATTTAGCTTTCAAATAGAGCGACCACCCTGAAAACGCTGCGTAAATGATCATATAAAGAGCTTTCTAAAGGTAAAGGTATGGTAAACAGACCAAAAATCTTATATTTTTTTTTTTTTTTAAAAGGACCTCACAACATTTTACATGATATGTCATTTAAATCAGGAAGGGGTGCTTTTTTGAAAACATGTGTTACCTGACTTTGACAGCTGGACTTAGCACAAAGGGAATCAGCTGGACAATATGTGTGAACTATATCCATCAGAACTTTAACTACTCAAACACAACGATCAGGAATAGCTTAAAGCACTCAGAAATCTTTGCCAGAAGAAAAATTTGGGTCTGCAGGTCTTCAAAGCATTCATGACACTGTGAGGTAAATATCTACCTGAGCAGTCCGAAGCATTCTTTTGTAGATCCAGCCCTCTGAGTGGAGTGATCTATTAATGGAAAAGTGCAACCCAATGAAGAACTTGTAAGGAGAGTGGGGGTTAACGGTACACACCCTTGCCAAGAGACAATATGGACACATTTAGAACTTGTCTAGATACTGGAATCACCTATTGTACTTTACAAGTATTTCATTAACTTGCTAAGTCAGGAACCAATTGAGAAATCATCTTTTAGATAGAAGGTTAGACTTCAAACCAAGAGATCTCTGTTCATTTCCTGTAACCACTCTAGTGGTTTTGCGTAACTGCATTTTTGCATTTTTGTTTTCTATGTGTTAAATGGGAGCAAAAATTATTTCCAGAATGGGAAAGTTATAGAGAAGTTTTAAGACACGCAGTTCTGGATGATGAGAAAAAACCCTGAATGAATAGAAATGCCCTCAGAAAGAGAATAAGAGATATGATCTACTTGCAGAAAAAAGGAAAATAGGTGCAGAGAAATTAATGTCTTTATGCAAGTAATATAAAATACTTTATATTTGCCCCTGAAATATTTTTAGTGTGAGTCTTTCAGGAAATGGTGGAGGCCTTAAAAAAGTATCTGTCTGTATTTAAATCAGGAAGGGAAAAAAAAAGGGGAAAGGATTCATTATCAAAGTAAGAAGGATTTACATTTTCTATTTTTATATCAATATAGCTCCTAAATTTAGTGAAAGCATAGGAATCAGAGTGGAAAACTAGGGTTGTAGCATGATGATGCATGTTAATTCACCTGTATGCTACCACATGAAGTTACCTTGAGAACCAAATTTTCCAATTAATAACACTTACCTTGTTTCTGTTAGTTTTTTCTGTCCCATCTTTTGTCACCAGAAGAGAGAGCCTAATGAAATTAGTACCTATCAAGAATGTGTACTGAATGGTTTATAACTGAGCATCTCATGAGCAGTAAGAAGCTGGATTTGGTCTTACAGAGTTCTGTGTACCTTTTCTGAGCTTCTGAGTATTCCTATTTCCTGTAGAAATCAAAGGGAACAGAGCATGTTTTCAACATGAGCGAATTGAGATGCAGATTTGTAAGACATTTGGGGAACAAGCAGATCATGCTATAAATTTAAGTGTTATAATGAAGACAGATATTTAAAAGCATTGATTAATGAGAAACTAATAATTTCTCTAAGGAAAACCATGAAATACTTAACACCATCAAGGGCTGAGCATGGATCATAGTCATTGTGTTTATCGTAAATGAAACAATCAAATTTTAAAAGTAAATAAAAATGTTCTCTCAGGCACAGCTATAAAAGTAACTGAATAAATACAGCATGAGAAGAAGAGAACTGATTTTTCAAATCGTATTTTATAACACTGCAGACCCATAATCTCTTAGAAGAATCATAAATATTTTTGTAAGATACTATAGCATTGCAGTTATGAAATATGGCATCTTTTTACCTTTTGATTTTATTCCACAAAGAGCTTCTGAAAAATAAAGAGATAGAAATCACTGAAATTCTCTTCTTTATATAATTCTTATATCTTCTAGAACTTGATAGAAAATAATACTTTTCTTCAGTTGCAAATTATGATAGTTAAAGGTGGGCTTTTGTTCTCTACACTAATGAAAAAAAGATTTTTACAGTGTAAAATTGCAGAATACTTAAATGTGGAAATATCAAAGTTAACTTTTAGAAAACACTAAAATACTTCTTTTTGTAAAAATAAAAGTTAAATTACAAAAGACTTTTTTTAAGGTCTTGAACAAAGCTTTTCTATGTATCCTTTTTGACTTTACAGTTTCTGTTTGTTTATTTGTTTTTTATATGAATTTAGTAAGGTGTAGAACCAGGTGTTCCATTTCCATTTAGATGGGAAAAGATCAAACCTCTGGTTTTATAACAAAACATTTGCTTTTTCTGGACATTCCACAAATACAGGAAGAAACCTAGTCCAAACATGACATGAGACTGTGGTAGACATATCAATGATATCTACCAAAAAATACCTTTTTATATACATGGTTTGGCAGCTTGTCTGAGTTTAATGAGACAGAAGTGTTTTGCTAAGGAGGATGAGCAACTGAAATTAAGAGGCTCCATTGGAGAAAGTGTGGAGAAATGAAAAAATAACAGCCCTTTATTAAAGGATATATGTGTATTAGCAGAACAACGAAAGAACACAAAACAAAACCCCAATCAAACAATAATCCTATACCCAAAAATCCCCTTCAATGAAAAGTAAACAGTTCAGTTTGTGCTTTTTGGTGCAATTCTAACCACAGTCAGCAGGGGGCGCTGTTGGATCGCTGGAGGTGCAGAGCCTGCAGTGCTCGGGGTTGGCCGACAGGAGGCGCTGTTCAGCTCTGGCGGTCGCCACGTGGAGGTGCTTGGTGTGCTGGGGGAGCCAAAATGGAGCCCTTCCCTCCCCTTCACTGGGAAGGGGAAAAAGAAGAAAGAAGGGTTCTTCCCAAAAGGGACTCGCCGTGTCTGCTGACGGCCGTGTGACTTCCCCTTTCTTTGCTGATGTGCCCCCAAAAAAACCGCTGCCAAAAACGTGGGAGCTGGGGGAGGGAAAAACAAAGGTGATTCTCTTTCCAAATAGTTCCTCTCTGATGAAGTCCAAGCAGGTCCACGTGGGCAGGGCAGGGGAGGAAGGGGTAGAAACAGGGTGCCAGCAAGCCGAGGCCAGAGGGAAAAAAACCAAACCAGCCAGGCTGAGAACAAAGCAGCCTCCCCGCTGTTCCAACGCACATGTTCTCTCAGCTCCTGAAACCACAAACTATGCCTCACTCCCCCCACTCTGGGAGAGGGAAAAAAAAAAACAAACAACCCAAAGAAAAGTCTCCTAGCCCCTCCCCAGGCCATTAGCCTGGAATGTCAATCTACTGGGCAGTTCTTTTGTGTCAGTCAAATACCCAAGGCAAACCCAGCCTGCCCATTCAATATGCCTCCCACACAGTGGGGCAGGCGGAAGGGAAAATTCCGTGTTTAGTTTTTAGAACAGGTGAACCCATGACACAGCTTCTATCAAGAAATTGGAGAAGATACATTATAGATTTTCGGGTCATGGATACGTTTTGTCAGCAAATCCTAAACTTTGTTTCAGAAGTGATATATGTGGTTTTATAATATGTACAGAAATACACAACATAAACATTGAGCTTAAAAATACTACACTACAAATACATTGACAAATCCAATGAAGAATTTAAGTCTGATATTCAACATGATTAATGATCATGAAGATTAAAAAAAGGAAAAAATAATGGAAATATTTATGAAAAAGTTGTTTAGAAGAGAACTTTATCAATCTCAGACTGGTATTTGTAAGTAAATGTACACATCAGCATTCTGCAGAAGCTGAGAAGAGGAGAAATAAGAATAAATCAAAATTATGTTCACTGTGAGTGAAAAGTAGCGACCAGATTGTGAGCTAATGCGAGAGACCTATATGAAAAGGCTTACATTTTCTGAATTTATCTCCAGCTATCATAAATTAGACTATGTCAGAGCTGTACCAAGAGAAAGAAAAATATGTTTTCTACACCCTGCCTTTCATTTTGAAGATTCTGCAATCTAACCGAGTCCCAGATAAACCATGTAAGTGTATTAAACCTGAATGCTCAGTCCTCAAGTTGTGCTCACTTCTTTTTTTTCAATATCTGAATTATAAACAGGGTGACCTGCTGTTGTTGTTGGAAGAAATGTGTAATAAAGTGTTGAACTAAGAGTAAGAAGATGTTTGCATGAACAGTGGGAGAAAAGGAGAAGAGCTGCTGAGATGACAAGTAGCTGTTCCACACACATTTGAATTAGGCATAGTCAGTTCTATTTTGCCCACTGGCATATGGTCTTAAAACAAGAAGCTGTAGAAGAGGGTGTGGGGCATAAATTGAAACAAACTGACATATCTGTATTGTCCACATTGTCTGATAAGCAGTGGAAAAAGAAGATATGGCCATAAATCACCTCTGAGTCATAACAAAATGTATAATTTAAAGTGTGCAGAAACTAAAAATAGTGTACACTAACACCAGAACATGCCACAGTGCATGAAAGGAACAAATGTAGACTCCAGTCCTATGAGTAAAAATTAATCATATGGAGAGAAGATAAAAGAAATAAGATCTATAACTAATTACAACATGAGGAATGATCTTTTTACTTTAGTTATCTGAATGTGCAGGAATGTGCAACTGCTTATTGATGGGTGTGGAAGAGTGTATTTATTGCAGTACCTTTGTTCATTACAGAAGCTTTTTGATTACTTGAGCCATATATGGTTTTCTGCATCTCGTGAAAACTCAGTATTAGCCATAATGGCTTTTTGCATAATTTTAGAATATATAAGCAGTCTGTAATTAATGTTATTGGACAAAACAGATGGCCCAATAAATGGCTGGTATGGTGAGATCCTCCTAAAGAGATAATTATTGCAGAGTTTTAAAGCTATATTAACATTGTCATTAAATTTGTGAAACACAGTATTTTTCTAACAAATTCCAACTAAGGCAATTGTATAGTAGTATCCCTTTCAACTTTTGAGAGTTTCCAAAAGTGTGAGCAAGGGTCCATACGAAAAAAGAACTTTTTCATCATAGCATTTGAAACAGGCAGGAGCACTTGCTTGGCAATGTGTAAAAATATTTATGTTTTCTTTCTTCTTGGCTGACAAGCAGTTGACTGAAGATTAACTCATTACCCTTGTATGGATGGATGCTATAGAGATGAATACTACCTCGTTCCTATTACACCATTTTCCCCCTTGTATAAAAATTGCTGTTTAAAATATTAGAGAGAAAAATCTTGAGAAAGTAACATGAAGTTTGGCAAATGAGCCTGGTAGTCAAGATCAGTCTGTCTTCTTGTGAAAAATACTGTTAGGAACTGACTTTTCATCCCAAACTCATACATAATATGCCTGCTAACATGCAGAATTCATCCACATTTGATGTATTTGAACTGAAAAACAGTTGCAACTTTTTTGTGCAGACTGTTGTTTGTTTTGGCTATGTAATTTAACTTTGGTGTGGTAGGGAACTGAAGAAAAAACACTCACACATTGAGCCATGATCTCAGCTGGAAAACAGGCACCAACAGCTGCAAAACTACTGTGAGATGTCCTCCTTGTCAGAGCAGTGCCTGACTGAGAAAAAGCTTCTTGACTTTATGCCAGTGCAGCATTGAAGCCTAAGCTTCCAGCTGTTTGCTCTGAATGAAGTTGTGGTGAGTCTTATCTAAGCAGACTTTCTTGCTTAGCTTTTAAATTGCCCCGCTCTGTAATAGAGATGCCTAAAAAGTGAGTGTTTTTTTCCCAGGAAAAGCTATGAAAGGGCTAAATGAAGCTATTCAGTTTTACAGCAGAATGAAGCAGAGAAGTTACTCTCCATTTTAGTGCCAGTCTCAGCTTTAAGGTGCTGACCAACAGCTGAAAAGATATGGCAACTGCCTAAGGCTCTCAGGAGAGTTGGGTACCTATTCACATGACCTCCTTAATTGCTCTATACTAGTGAAAACCATTGTAATTTAATGCTTTTATGGGACATTTCATTGGTTTGGAGTGTCAGAAAGGCAGACTGGGAAATTAGACCATAAGAAGAATTATTAGCTATAAACTTAACTGCACGGTACAATTATACAAATAGCCAATTAAGTTGTTGAGGGTTTTTGTAACCCAGAAGAGGTTCTAGTTTACTCAAACCAGAAAGATTTATTTTTTCTTTTTTTATCTATAGAACATCCAGGCAAAAATACAAATTTAATTTTTAATAGTTGCTTCAATTAATTTTAACTAACACATTCAACATTTTAAAATTGGTGTGTTTTTCCAAAAAAGCTGTGAGGAATATCTAAGTGTGACTTGCACAGTAAATATGTTGATTGGTTTTCTGAAATTGCCATTTTTTCTTTGGAATATTCCCAACTAACTTGTGTATGTAAGTGGCTGTGTGTGGGTGTGCTTACATACACATATATGTCCATACTTTTTGAATTATGAAATAAAAGGAAATGAGAAAATCTTGATCTGAAAATGCAGAACACAGAAGTACCAAAAAAAAAAAAAAGCAATCCATTTTCTGAAAAAAACTTTGGACACTTTTGGTTTTCTGAAGTGCAGTTACTGAGTCCAGTTGTACCCAAGGTAGTTCTAGAATAATTCCACTGAGAGTGGTGGTGTTCTGTCTTTATATTAATGAAATTGAGGCAAATTTTGTCTCAGACTATTTCTCTGAAGTTATTAATTTCTAGAACTAAAATTGTTTGAGATTTACTGCTCAGAAATTACTGGGCATATTCATCATCATTCATTTGTGTTTGTCTCGTACATTTTCTTGCATTCAGCATGTTTTTGTGGTTTTTATTTTCCTTACTACTTACTACTTGTGAAAATTTAATTGAATACATTATACAGTTTTCCACAATTTGTTAATCCCATGTCCTGTTGTTATAAGAAATGAGCAATCTTTAATACCACCTTCTTACATATTCATGTAGGGCATATATGTAATCGAGGTCTGAATTTATACAAACAGCTACAGTCAGGAAGTAAATTTTGTAAATATTAATGAATGTGATACAGTCTGAATACTGATCCCTTGGAACAAAACCAAGTGACTTCTCCTCTGTGGTTTCATTCTTTAGTGTTAATACCATTATCAGCTTGTTTTATGAAGGAATTGAAGTTGAAAAAAAAAACTAGAGTGCATTAGCTAACTTTACAGTCTGGACATATGGTAAGCCATAGGATCATTAACAATAACACATTAGCCCCAATAATGTTTTCTGAAAGCTCACAGGGATTTCATCTGTTGTGGCATATTAAAGATACACATATTGTTTGCTGTCACCTTACAGATCATACTGAGTCTACAAAAATCACACCTACCCAAGTTTTATTCATCTGGAAACTTACATGGAACAGCTGCACACCATAAGCAGATAATTTCTGTCAAAATGTTCTTTATTCATCCATTAGAATTATTGTCCCTTCCATGAGGCAAAAGCTCTTCATTCACTTTGAAACCAGAGAATTTGTGTTCAGATCTAGCTATAGGGTGTTTCCATAAAGAGATTTATTTGTATGAATAGATATCCATGAGTAATATTGGATTATGAAACTGTTGTCATTCCAAAGAAAAAATGTCAGGATTGACTGAGTGGTTTAACAGTATATGCTACTCTAACCATTTGATCAGGAAACAACTTTGCTGTTTGTCTGACGTAACTGGTATTGCCAAGAGTTAACTCAGCTCCCTGGCAGTTTGGCCATGGTAGCAGAGGGTGAATGAGTTCTGTAAAAGGTCCTGCAGGTTGTTACTGAAGAACTCAAATATTTTTCTGCCACTTTGAATTCTGCAGTGCCCACACATTCTAAGTATAATGGTTCAAAACCCCTAAAAATGGGTTGCTAAATCTAAGAAAAAACAATGGGAGATATTTAAACAAGAATGGAATTTATATAAAGAATCATTGTGGGAAAGAGAGAAAGACTGAAGACTGGGGTAAGATTAAAAAGGGACAGAGAGTGCCTGTTCCTGCTATAGGATATTCTTTCCTAGAACTGGCACCTAAATTTCTTCCTACATACTACTTAGTTGTCTAGTTATCTTTATCAACAGCTAGGTAACATATGTGTATACAAGGTTCTCTTTCTGACAGGTAGCATGAGACATTCTCTGTTTTGACTGTTTCTTCCTGCTCACATCCCTCTCCCTTTCCTTCCTGTTCTTTTTTTTAAACCAAGATCATGGCTTTCACTTGGTATACAATATTTTTAAAATATATACACATAAACCCACACACAAACACACACACACGTTCTTACAAATTATATAGATAACATATAGAAATGTAACTTTAACATAAAAATAGAGCATATCTTTATATATGTTCACTGTAGTAATAGGTAGCAATACTTGGACAACTGGATTGGTGACAAACTGTAACTGATGGATGGGATGATGGCATTGCATCACAGGCTTCTTAAATCAGCTTCACCACTAAGAAAAGATGAAATGGAAATGCAGTCTGATTCTAAGTATCTCACCATGAGCTGGTCCACAGAGCTAACTTAGTATCACAGACCTGGTAGCTGAGGTCAGGTGAAAAAAAGATAAGATGGAAAGAAGCTATTGTTTATAGCTAATAAAACAGTTAAATATATGTCAGTATAACACACAATAAAAATATAATTCTCTCAAGGCACTTATGAATTTAAAAGTTCAATTTTTGTTCAAATGCCATTAAATCTAGTACTTTCTTTAGTAGCTTGACTTTCTTCCATAGGGATTTCCAACTGGTTCTTGCGATCATAAGGTATGAACTAGAGTGGGATACGTGGGGTACAAACTTTTCTGATAATGAAGCATTTCAAATTGTTTCTATGCAATCTTCTCTTCATGAATTATTTAGCAAAAGCTGAGTTGATACATGGTATTTTGCCTGGTATCCCCTTTAAATACTTTAAAAAAGTGTTTAAAAAATGAAAGTTGAAAGTTACTGTGCTGAAGTAATAGAAGTTACTAATACTTAAATAACATAATGAAAAACTTTTGTGCATGCAGTTAATTATGTTTTTCTTTCCATTTAGACAACTAGACAAGTTGATATGGGTGTATATGCACAAGTATCAATTACATCGAAAAACCTACATAAATGGGTGTTGACCGTGAAGATCAAAATACTTATTAGGTAGGACAGTACTCCTCAGTGATTCATTGCACTTCTGAAATCTGTACACAGCTTTCCATTAATTTTAATGAAGACTGAACCAGGCCCTTGTGAAGTGATATAAAGAGCCTAATATTCATAATTTCCTGACTCCTGAGAAACCTATTCTCACCAGATATTTCACTGGTAACTTGTATGCACAGAGATGCTTTCCCACTGCTTGTCAATTAAGAATCCCACCAACTCGGCAGAAGGTTGTGATAATAAAATCAGGCAGGAATAATAGCGTAATGGTATTTAAAGTATCAGTCCATCCACGGAAATGTAGTTAGCAATGTTTGTACAAAACCACCTATATTTACCAAAATATCCTTTATTTAGGTTGCTAACCTAGGAAGTAGAATCTGGTTTCCTAATCACTGTTTCAGACTGAAAGGCTTTCATTCATCATTCAGTCAGACTGAGAGCTACAGTGTTTGCACGAATGCATGACAGGGAGAGTTTCATTCCTGATGCCAAAATCACTGAGAACTAACCTTGTAATACCTTCATTCAGCTTGAATTATGAAAATATTTATCTGATTTTCACATATGTTGTCTTCTCCATTATCTAGTCTTGAGAAGAGGAGAATGAGGGAAGACCTCACTGCTCTTTACAACTACCTGAAAGGATGCTGTAGCGAGGTGGGTGCCAGTCTCCTCTCCTAAGTAACAGGCAATAGGAAAAGAGGAAAGGGCCTAAGTGTCAGGGTTGGTTTAGGCTAGATGATAAGAAAAATTTCTTCATGAAAAGAGCTGTCAAGAACTGGAACAGGCTTTCTAGGGAAGTGGTGGAATCACCATCCCTGGTGGTATCTAAAAGATGTGTAGGTGTGGCACTTACGGACATGGTTCAAAGGTGGACTTGGCAGTGCTGGGATAATGGTTGGGCTCAAGGATCTAAAAGGTATTTTTCATCATAAATAATTCTATAATTCTATGATTTCCCTACCCAAACTAGAGGCTTACATCCTGTCAATAGACATGGAGGGACTTCTATACTGTACAATAAAAAATGAGCACCATCTTTAGAACACTGCTTCCCTGAACAAGTGTACGAGCAATTGCCAAGACAAGTACCTACTAATTTGCAGAATTTCTTGCTTCTTGCTTGGTGTTCCCTCCTATTGGTTTGATTATCATGGCTTGTCACATGATATGTATTGTCTCTGGATAGTTGCTGTTTTTCTTCCTCTTAAATCTTACATCTGCCATAGGCAGGGTGATCTAATGTTTTGGTGTTCCATGTCTGACCACTAGGTGCAGTCATGACTAAAGTAAAAATTTGTAATCTTGCTTTAGTTGGTTTTAAGGCACTTCTCATTTTAGTGACTAGCAAGTTTTATTGCTCCTGGAGGTTGATATAAATATTGAATTAACCTCTTTTAACATCTGTTTCTTATGCCAATACATCTGAATAAAAATACACAGTCTGCCACAGGGGTTTTTTTTGCCTTTTCATCTTCATTTTCACTATCAAACACTGTCTGTCACCATCTTAGTTTAGGAATGCTTGCAGCTATTTTGCATTTATGTAATGAAAAATAAATATGTAGGCCATTGTGAACTGTTTTATATTTCTCTCTTAAATCTACATCTAATGAGCTAAACTTTGGTGCTTATATCAGTCACATTAGTTTTACCCAATTTTTTCAGGTCCAGCTCCAATTTCCAAGTTCATACTGTAAGAAGAAAATTACCCTAGGGAAGTTTCTTCTAGTTTGTGAGATAATAGTTGTTCAGTAATTATTATAACTTGCTAACTTGTTTTGAAATTATTTGGTCTCCTACTGATTACTTGGTGAAAGTAGCTCTAAAGTCTTATTCCAATAACAATATTTTGAAATAATAATTTTCATGGATTCAGGAGAAGATTGTGTCAAAGCTTTCATAACAATTAGTGCCACATCCCAAGCTTTTGCGTATACAAGTATGGGATTTTGGAATTGTTAATGGCTGCATTTCATTCATGATAGTCATAATTAATGAGTACAAACTAAATTTGTGAGAGAATGAAAGTTGAAACTAGAACTGAATGAGTTCTAATAGGCCTAAGCAGAACATCATGAAAGAATTCTACAATATAATTAAGAATTACAATTGCTTGACTGGTTCTAGGTGTTTATTTTTTCCCCAGGAAGAAATGTGCAAACCTTTTGTATTTCTGAAGAAAATTTCACTTGACACTTTACTTTTAATATTGGGATTTTTTTCCCAAATATCCATTATAAATTAAAGTTATACATAAGACTCACATTTGTAAGGATTTCTGTTTCTTTTTTCAAGATGTTGCTGAATCATTGTGCTACAGAAGTGTTTTGTATAAGATGTGGGAATAGAGTTTTCCTAGTTGAAATGTAGTAAGATCCAAAATAAGTCTTATCAAGTGTTGTCTCGTAGTTCCTTAAAACCAAACCACAGTCTTTCATGGTGAAACGGTGTCTTAAAATGGACTTTATGACTTTTTTTATTTGTTTAAATAGCTTTCTCTTTTATGATACAAGAAATGTTTTCCATCATTGCTTGAGTAGAATGATGGTAGAATATAGTATAAAATAAAAAAGATAATATGTAATATATGCACTCAAATGTGTACATCACAGTGTTTTAGTCTTTTCAACTAATAAAATTTGATGTACACTACAAGTACGTTAATCCCTGCATCCCTTTTATTTCATTTTCTTAAAGACAGAGGAGTTTATTCTAAGTGCACAGTGAAAGAAATGGTCACTGAAGTTAATTTTTGTCATTACTGAATGGCCATAACCCGGGAGAATTGCCACCTACCTGTGACTTCTGAAGTTATTTCAATTATGTGTACCAAGAAGTAGTAATATCTGTATTGCAAATGTGTAAGTAACCATTTCATAGAAATGCAGCTAAGTTAGCTTCCATTGGAATTTTAGCATATCCACAAGACCCCAATTTTCTTCTGGTTACGCAGTATTTGTAATGGTCTGTTTAATTACCACTTCTAAAACCTTGAAATTTTTTGGTAAAGTGGAATACTATAGATCAGCTGAATGTCAGTAGATCAGGCCTGCAGAAGACATGTATGCTCTGATTGCTTTCCTGCTCTGAAGGTTGTTAGGTCCAAAAGTTTCTGAAATTACTTTGTAATTTTACCAGCTTATTCTTCGAAGCTCTTCACTACCCCTCACTGCCTATTGCTTGCAAAAATCTGCAGTCTAATGTGCAATGAGATTGTCACATAAAGACTGGTTGACACCATATTCCTTCCTACTCTATAATTTAGTGATATACGTGCTTTATATTGTAAAAGCTAGGTATAACTTTGTTGTAGCACAGACCATTTCCTAGAATCACAGAATCACGGAATGGTTTGGAAGGCACCTTAAAAATCATCTAGTTCCAACCTCCCTATCCAGAGGATATCACTGATGACTGGAAAAGGGCAAATGTCATACCCTCTTATAAGAAGACTGTTGAGGAATCTACAAGCCCATTAGTCTTCTCAGTTCCTGGGAAAGTAATAGAATTAGTCCTCCTGGAAACTTACAAAACAAATTAAGCCAATAATTGGGAAAAGACAGGATGGATTCACCAAGGTCAAGTAATGCCAAACTAACTTGATCACCTTCTGCGACAAAATGAAATTATTGTGTCAAGATGGGGAGAGCTGTGGATGTTGTTTACCTGGTCTTCAGGAAAGCATTTGCCAGTGTTTCCCACAAACTTCTCCTGGCAAAACTGAGATGATACTGAATAGTTAAACTGCAAGATAGGTAGGAAATTGACTATCAGGCTGCACTCAGAGGGTGGGTTTTACTCAGGCTGGCAGCCTGTCACAAGCTGGGTCCTCCAAGGCCCCATGTTGTTCAACCTCTTCATAAATGATCTGGATGAAGGGATGGAAAGCACCCTTAGCAAGTTCACTGATAACACCAAATGACTGATGCAATGGACATATGGGAAGAGACAGCTGTCTTAAAGACCTGGACAGGCTGATAGAGTAGGCTAGCAACTCCAGAACAAAATTTAACAGACAAGTGCACAGTCCTGCACGTGGGACAAATAGCCCGAAGAGTGGCTGAGATCTGTGTGGCTGGGGAGCTGCCTTGCTGAAACCGACCTGGGGGTCCTGGTGGACAATGAGCTAGGCAGGAGTCAGCAGAGCGCTGCTGAAGCAATGAAGGCAAATCAGACCCTGGTCTGTATAACCACAGGAGCACCGTTAGCAGAGGTAGAGAGGTCATCATTTGTGTTGGCTTTATGCCAACTGTCCGAACCCACAGGGAAAACCTCCCCCTCCCTTTTTCCCTCGGGGCAAAGGAAAAAAAAACTACAGAAACCGAAGAACCCGAAAGCAACCAAATTATATCAAAATATATATATTTGTATATATTTACAGTTATATACAGCTAGAATACTATATACAATATTCGGGATCCCGGGTACAACCCCCTCTCCCAGAGGGAAAGGGAAAAGGAAAAGGAAAAAAGGGAAAAAGGGGAAAAACAGATATACACAATCAAAAACTAAGAACCAGTAAAACAAAGACTGGCAAAAATCAGTCTCACCATGTCCCTTAGAACAACGGGATGGCCTGACACAGCCGGCACTCCCCACTCTCCCGCGTGGCAGATCAGTAGTCACTGCAGGCCTCAACTCCAGATAAGCAAGACCAACGCAGAGACCCACTGCTCCTGAACCTCACCGGAAGAGAAGAGAGAGAGAGCTTCCACTCCCTTCTTATTTATACCTTTGCTTACGTAAAAATCGTGTGGAATACTGGGAACATGGCCTTGGTTCCTTGGTTACAACCTGGTTACCAAGGAAGGCCTAGAATCAAAACCACTACATCATTCCACTCTTCTCAGTACTTGCCAGGATACACCTGGAGTACTGTGTGTAGTTCTGTTCCCTGTAATTCAAGAAAGACAGGGAGACACCAGAGAGGATCCAAAGGAAGGACACGAAGATGATCAAAGATCTGGAGAATTTGTCCTGTGCGGAAAGACTGAAGAGTTCTTCCACCTGATGAAGAAATGTCTCAAGGGGCGATCTCATCTCAGTATTCCAGTATTTAAATGGTGTTTATAAAGAGGATGAAGGCTCTCTCTTTGAAAGAGCCACATGGAGGATGACAAAGGGCAACAGATACAACTCCCACTGGAAGTGATTTCATCTTGACATAATAAAGAAATTTTTTGCAGTGAGAACAAGTATTCACTGGAAAAACCTTCCCAGGGACATGGTAGAATATGTGTCACAGAAAGTTTTTCAGATGTGATTGAACAGGGTGCTATAAAATCTCATTTAGGTTTTCTTCCCCACAAAATGTTGAACCAGATGATCTTCTGAGGTCACTTCCAACCTAGGCTATTCGGGCATTGCTCAACCACATAAAGCCAATTTTTAATGTTTAGCTCATTGGATTGTGTTTGAATCAATGCCTCATTTAGTCTGTTATAGAGGGGTTTGGTGGCTTTGCATAATATAGGCTTCTGATCAGAGGATAGTTTTTCCCTGCCAGTGTGGATCTAGACATCAGAAAAGGTCTTTGGATAACAAGGAACATGATATACGAAGGGGTCTGAAACTGCTGATGAACTGATGGAGAAAACAGACCAAGATGAATTTAGGAAGACTGAGATATATGCTTCATGCTGTGAAGCATGTCTGGCAATAATAATAAGGAGAAAGGAAAGGAGAAAGATGGTTAGGTTTTTTGTTCATTTTACTTTCTGAAATGAAAGTGCCTTGTAGTACAACTGGAAAGATTTTGGGATGTGCCTTTGCTTTTACTTATGGACATCTCTTCAAGTTTGTGGCCATAGTCACAGTCCCAACACAATGAATCTGGGAAAAGTAAGGTATATTTTGAATAAAATTTACTTTAAATAGTTGTGGGAATATCAAAACAGGCATATGTGTCAGCATCAGTGTATATATAAGGACTTATGCTACCAGAAGCCATTTTCTTTCACTAGATAATTTTTTTTTTAAAAAAGATACCTGAAATCTTTAGTAATTTGAATTTAGGTACATCTATTTGTTACTTGCCCCATTTCCAAACATGAGGTTCAGCAATACTGACTTATGGTAGACAGTAAATAAGGTATTAAGTGAGCCATGGCTGCATGCCCATGATCAATTACTGAAAAGTTATCACTTTTAATTAATACTAAATCAGTTTAATACTTTAGGCTAAAACACTGATTACAAGATAGGTAATGATTTGTGTAGAATCTGACTAGGGTACAAGGGTTGGTGTTTGGCTGGGATTAACTCACATTGGTCACTTCTACCTGCAGTGAAATCTTAAGAACTTGCTCGGACCTATAAGATCTATTGATGGGGGATAAAAGCTGGTAATAAAAAACAAGAAAACCCCAAAAAACATCTGGGACAAAAAAAGGACTCAGATTTTGGAAAGAACATAAGAACATCAGGGATACATAACATCCAAGATTAATGCAAGTCCTTGCTTTATTACACTGAGTTTTGTGAACATGTGTATTTTCAGCACAATTTCAAGTTTCTCACTTCTGATAGTTATCTTTAATCCTTATCCTTTACAAGAGTGTCTGTAAGAGGATTCCTGGAAAAAAGTACCTTCCTTCTATTTTCAGTCTCCAATTTGCAACACAGGGGACTATGAGATATTTGTTATTTCCTAGTGTATTTTTTTTTTGCATGAATTTTTCATCTGGACCTCATATAGACTCCCAGCACCTATCAGAACCTTTGGCAACAACTTTCCCAGGCTTCCTGTTCATTGAATTATTAGTTTCAATTTTAATTGTTGTTTTTGTTATTGTTATTGTTGAATCTGCTACCTTCCTTTGATTCCTCATAGCTCTTTCATTTTAAAAGATGGGGAGCTACTAATACGTATATCCAGTCAGCTCACGAAAGTCAGATACCATATACTATAATCTATATTCTCTTCACTTTGTACCATAATTAACCTCTTTTCCAGACTGAAGAGTTCCTGGTCTGCTTAGTAATTTCTTGCACAGAAGCTGAATGATATCTTTGAGCTTTCTTGCCCAAACCTTTTACAAACCTGCTGTCACTTCAAATGCCTTTGTCAATTGTATCTGAGATATTTTAATCCATGTACTAATGCTGACAAAACTTTTTTTTTATTGCTCAACCACTGCTGACCTAGTGATTCTTTGAAATATTGAAAGACTCTTTCTCCATGAGATCACATGACATCACTTTTGGAATGTATTCTCTAAACTCATCACATTCCACCTGAATGAAAATGCAACCCTCTGTCAGTTTTTAAAAGGCAAATGCTTTCACTTACTCCAGATCCTGCCTTCCTCACCAGCTGTAGTCTTGCTTAAAACATTATCCTACAGTGATTTAAATTAGACATGTTCCATTAAATTAAGTGTATTGTAGTAGGCCAACTGATTTCAAAATAGACAGTGATCTGGGCTTTTATTTGTAATACACACTGCAAATTCGGCATTTTAAAAGATACAGTATAAATATTGTAGTGTTAAGACATTTATGTATGGCATTTGTAGCTATGTAAATCAGTCAGTGCTTGAGTAAATATTGCACTATTGTGTTCTGAGTTTTTATTGGTGAATGACCTTAATCTCAAGATTATTCCTAGGTCATTTAACCTCCTGTTTCATAATGGTAATTTGATGTCTGTGTTACACTGAAAATATCCAATATGAATGAATTAATGAATATTAAAAATGTAATCAACTACTGAAAGAGGAAAACTTTAGGAGAAAGTATATTTTACAGAGCAAAATACAGTGTGTGGAAAGGATAACTGAACACTGGAGTACAGGAGAAAAGTTTTATTAAAGCCATTAAAGTTCCTTCCTCTCTTACTGCAGTGAAAAGAATCAAAAACACAACTTTCTTTTGTCTAGGAAAAAAAAAAAAAACAGAAAAAAGCCTGAGAAGCATGCTTGGATCTGTGGAATAGAGAGTTGATGGACAGGTAAAAGAGGAGTTGGAAGCTAAAAGAAAAGAATATATTAAGTATCAAGAGACTGCAGGGGAGAGTGTGAAGGACATACTGAAAAGAAAATGTTCCTGCACCTACTTTGTGGCTGTAACAAAAATAAATATCTGACTTTTAAGGATGAAGAGGTCATATCAAAAATTAGTTTGTTTTGCTTACCTGTTTGAAGGATGCAATTATGTGTTTCTATTTCCTGAGTTCTCCTAGATGTGTCTCCCTGCCTGAGAAAGTAGCCATTCTATAACACAGAATGAGTCACAAAGTGTTAGGAATTTGTCATCTCAAATCACTAAAAGGAAGTATGGAAAAGGTTTTAGAAATTACTGTATGTCTGAATCTGAGGGAAAAGGCAGGAACATGCCCAATTTACCATTGTGGGATTTTTCACTCTGTTCTTCCTGGAAGGTTGCTGTTCTGTTGTATGAAGCATACCAAGGATCTCATTTCTTTCTATACCCTCATTACTTAACATCTTTTTCTTTAAAGTATGTGTCTTACATACCACACATGTCAAACCAGCTTTAAATGATTTAATGTCTGCAAAATAAAGCATATGAAACTTAATGCGCCCATGAAGGCAAGCAGGTGTAGGCTTTTGTAAGTGGCACAAATAAGCTGATTGACAAGGTTGTCTGAGGGAGCAGTGTCACCTATGCTAGACTACTCATTCTGCAGCGAACTAAGGGGGAAATTTAAGATTTACATCAGTTTCTGAGAGGAAAATTTAGATCCTTTTTTTCTCATAACTCGTTTTTTTTTTTTTTTAGTTTCCAGTGTGGCTCTTTTCTTTAGCATGAATTCGTAAATGCTATGCACTGTGTAACCAAGAATGTGGCAGGTCTTATTGAAACACATCAGAAAGCTTGTTTCTTTTTCATTTGCCCAAGCATGATTCTGGAGTCAGAACAGTCACTGCAGCCATTGGTATTGTGCCAGAATGAATCTGAATAAACTGGTGAGATTTAGTTGAAGGTTTTCTAAAGCACTGAGTCCATTACAGTGCAACAAAAATCTGCAGAGAGATTTGCAGATTCATCTGTCTTTGAATTAAGGGAAGAAAGGAAGCAGACAAAAGGGAAAGTTATATAGCTAAAATTAGATATGATAACAGATAGCAAATCTCTAGCCTTTATCAAATGGTTTAAACCTCTTTCCTGGTGGTATTTAGGCTATAAAGAGAACTCTCTTCCTTATGAGCAAAATTATGAATGCATTGTGTGGGAGGATCATATTAAAAGTCTAGAATCTGCTTGGTAACCTGATGAAATTCTGACAGCTCTTTCCGATCCAATACTGACCAGACATGAGAGGGCTACAGTTCCATTTTCAGGAATGGATTTTAGGGACTCAGTTTATGCTGAATTTGAAACTTTCTTTTTTCCTCATTTTTTTTCCTGTTCTTTCGCTTATTCACCACATCTGATAGGTAAAACCAAGAGAAACTGGAAATATGTTTTGACCTTACGCATTTCAAAACTTCTACAGTTATTCAGGTCAACCAGTTGAAGTCTGCTAGACAATTTCTTCTGAAGAAGTCATATTTTCTGAAAATTTTTCAGAAATGACAAATGAAGACCTATTTTTGTTAGGCCACACTGGAGCAATAAGTGGGAATAAAAAGACAATACCAAGAAAAACAAATATAAAGAAAAAACGCACAACTGAAACTTGTGCTTATCATGGCAAAGACTGTTGTTATGCCAAGTCTCAGTAGATGGTGCTGATGGGCTGGAAGGCATAAATTCATTCAGCCTGATGAGGCTGTTTTATAAAAACATATATAAATAAGCACTATTTGGTGTAAGTAACAATCAACTCTGTTTACTATTCAAATGTTATCATTACTACATTTGTTATTCATTGGATTTTAACTGATTTAGCTGGTATTAATGAGGATGTCCTACTACTCATCCTTCCCTAAGAGATAATTTTTTCATAGAGAAAGCTATCAGTGTGAAAATTATTGCTATTACCTAGAGTAACAAATGGAAACAGGGAAAGAATTTTTTATATATGGAAGGAACAGGCTGTAATTTGATGAGAAAACTGAAAAGCATATTGATAGTAGCATTAACTCTGCTGGTGCTTTGTGTGTGCCTGCTGCCATTCTTTGGATTATGCAGCTGATTTGTTCTGACAGAAAGGGATCTCTCCCATGTTTGCTATGCCATAAAAATGCTGAAAACATACTGCTGAGCTAGCCAGTTGGTAATAGCATTACTGGATATCTGCTGTAGTTCCATTGTATTAATTGCATCTTCTATCCTCAGAAGATGATGAGGGAAAAAACCTCCTTGAAATCAAGATTGTCTGAAAACTTATATTTACTGCTTAGTGAAACTATGTTCAATATAAAGGCAAAAACTACCTCTGGATACACACAACAGAAGGAAAAAAAATAGTAACATATGCAGGAGAAGCTATGAATAAATATATAGAATTTATGCTGGTAGATACTAGATAGTTCACTTTCCAGGTAAAATATGTGAATATAAGAAGTTACTGCACAAGTAAGAAAAATATGACACGAGGTTTAAAAAAATATTAATGGTTGTCACAGATGTTATTCTTTTATGTCATGTTATTCCAGACAAGAAATTTAAAGAGCAGACATTGATCAGCTGAGTGACTGAACAGACTCTGCTAGACTGAATTTCCACGGTAGATCAAAATTTAAATATTTTGTTTTACTGAGACCCATTGTAAGTAGCATATTAGAGCTAGATTTTATGATCACTTTTTCCTTATCTCCTATCTAGAACTGCCCAAAGGCAAGCCCCTGACCAATTCATCAGAAGGATTTGAAGTCCTCTTAACTTGCAAAAAGGATTATTGTAAAGATAAAATGTACTCTAGCATGGGGCTTTCACCTGTGCAACTTTTTGCACTTTGGATTAGGTATTTATTCTACTACTGTTCATGAAGTCTAACGAGTAACTGCCCATGAATTGAAATGTACAAAAAATAACTTTTTTGCATTGTTGTTAGTCAGAATGTGGTAGAAATGTGAAGGTTTTATTTCGTGACACTTAGTGAGTTGTTACTTCGTCTTGCTTCTTTTCTTTTTTCTTTTTCTTTTCCACTTGAAGGAAGCCATGTGTAAGTAGGAGCACTAGACTAGGACTCTGGAGACCTGTACCTCACCATCTGTGAGACTTCTGGTGTCTAGGACTCTTAACCTTACTTCCAGCCTTTCTGCATTTTGCCCTTGCTGGCTATTATGGTGTTAAGTCACTCAGTTGCTGTGTAAGGAGTTTGAAATCCCTGACTGCAAAACACTAAATAAATCTGTGATAATAGTAAAATGCAATACACTATTAGACCTGCTGCTATTGCTTTGGTAAGACAACCGTATGTCTTAAGTTCATGCATATTTGCAGCACAGTGCCTTAACTACTAAAGACAATAAAGCTGAAAGCATGTTGTATATTATATGAAGCAATACTTCCTCTACACTTCTGAAAGTGATAAAAGCTATTAACTTTGTGCATGAATGTCACTTAAATTTTGTATTCCTTTTTTCTCTCCCCAGTGATCAACAGTAAATTAAACCACTTCTCGGCTTGTTTTTACAGATGAAGAGAGAATTAAAAGTAGTGCATGAGGGAGCTTTTTATTCCTTAAGAGCTCACAAAAGCCAATTTAATTGGAATGAACCTTCTAAAATAACAGTAAAAGAACATTTAAAATGTATTTCTCTATAACTCTATTTTTAGTTTCTTAATATGTTTTTAGGTGGATGCTATTACATTTGTAATATATGAAAATAAATGCATTAAAAATGCTCAGATTTTTTTTAATACTAGCTCTCCTCAGCTAGTTGTATTATGTTTAAATTAATTAAATACAGTGGCAACCACTGAGCCTCTCTGTGATATTGTGTCTTCGTCAGCAGTTTACTTATGGTTTTCCTATTTAATTAAATGCGAAACAGTGAGTGGCTGATGCACTGCTATGCATGGTATGTAGGACAAACCACACCTGCCACGGTGTATAAAATCTGCTTATGCACATGATGAAAGGACACATACGTATAGCATATGTGCATGTGTGTAGATATTATGAAGAGTTAATTCCTTGCCAAGATATTTACAGCTCTTCTTTCTTTTTGAACACACTAGCCCTTATCTTGCATTTTCTTCAGTTTATTTACAGAATTTTTAATCTGCTTGCTCTGGTTTAAGAATCTCCTGAACAAGCAGACTGAAAATTCAGTAAATAAGCAGAAGAAAACTTGAGAAATATCCAGAAGAAACAAGAGCTGTAGAATTTGGAAGACAGAACTATACTTTCAACATAATGGATTTTACACAGTGCAAAAAATATTATTCTTTATACTACACAGAAGTGCTACCACTCAGCTATTATTTTCCTAACATGTATGTTAAAAACCTAACAATACTAAATGTTGGTATCCACACCATCTGCTTCACATATTCACTGTATAGATCCTATTCTCTAACATTAAGCTTACCATTGCAAGCTACAATATTTTTCTATTTCAATGGCATTTCACAGCCTGCACCTCAGTTTATTTTTGGCTTGAAAACAAAAATAATTGATAGCATAATGCATTGGTATTTTCTGATTCAGTCTCAAATTTCAGTTTTCCCTCCTCTACATGAGGGGCAACAAAAGTGGTTTTCTTTTCCTTTTTCTTCAACATCTTCCCATACTTCCACAAAAAATGCTGAGGTAAATGATAACTCCCACATCCCCTTTTCAAAAAATGGCACTGAAATTAGCAATGCCGAAAAACCTCCCTAGCTGCCATTAATGTATTCTGCAAATGCAAGCAATTAACAATGAAATGGTTTGTTCTGTATGCAGCCTTCTATATACATCCTCAAGTCCAGCCTTGGCCAAGACCTGAAATGGCTTCTGAATAATGCATTTATCTCTCTGGGAACACCATTCTATTTTAGATCAGAAGAAGCCATGTGAACTTCTCACACTGCCCTTTCCTTCACATTCCTCTTGCTGCTTGACATGTCCCCAAGGCAGATTGTGTGAGACAGACCTTTCCTCCGTAAGATTCTGCCATTTTTGGCAGCCTTCTGACATGCTGTCTCTTCATTGCCTGCACTTACTTTGGATCTCTGCTGAACCATTCTCAACTACCCATATTTTGCTGTTCCCTTCCTCATTCTGCCATCACTCAGCTCTGTAACTCTATCTTGTGTAACAAAATATTCTCAGTTGTGAAAAAGAATGGTGTGAAAAGGAGTATAAACAGACTTTTTCTTAAATCTTTACATAACTCACTTGTGTAAGAGCCTGGGGGGAGGTAAGAGGTGTAAACACATGCCCTGTGGGCAATATTCCAGCCTCCAGGCTGGAATTATGGCAAGGACATGCAGACAGCCTGCTTGACAGACTAGTTCAGCAAGTATCTTTAAATGTAAGTAAAGCTTTTGAATCATCCTACATGATTTTCTCTTCCTCCAGAACACCCTTTATATTTAAATATTTATTGTTGATATCTCTGTCCTGCATTCCTTCCCCAGGCCTTGTCTGAGTGTCCTGTCCTTTAACACTGAAAGTGAACATGTGCACCAGGCCTTATGTTTACCTCTTGGACTTCTAAATCAAAAAATGTCTTCATATTTAACAAGTTGTGCACATTTATATGCAACTTCTATCTCTAGTCTTGAAATTGTAGAACTCATTACGCTGGGATACTGTGGATATCAAAGGGAAAATAGATTCCCCAAACTGCCGAAGTTCAAGAAGGGATTAGACAGATTTAGGGAGGATGAGTACACATGCAGGTAGTAAACAAAATGGTAGAGCTACAGCTTCTGGTTTACAAAGTCCTCAAACCTTTGAATTATTGCAAAAGACAAGTTTTTACAAGGGACAATTAATTCTGAGATTTACGCAGGGTTTTTTTATAGCTAAATAGAAAATTTTGTAATATTTTGCACAATGAAATGTTTACTTAAGCCTTGTCCTACAAAGAAAGCATAAATTTCATTTTTAAAGATGATATTTTAATATGAAGTTTAGTAAGTTTAGGCCATACTTCAAGCATTTATTATAAAAAGTACCAGTGACACTTATTTTAAGTATAGAAACTTAGTTTAATAAAAATTAAAATGGAATTGGCTCAGTGTTCGTAGATACAGATATGTATATTTGGGGCTGTAAAGGCTACATAAATGTAGCTACATCAAGCATAAAAAATGAGACTTGTTTTCCCATTACTCATTATAAGGCATTGTTGTCTCGTGGGAATAAACTAGGTTAGTAAACTGCTCCTTCAGCAATTTGCCTTCACAGTTGATTCCAGCTGCAACAAAAAGATAAATAATAAACAAACATTTCCAAATAGCAGAATTAAATGCAAGTTAGATTTTTCTCTTTTAAAATTGTATATCACATTTGTAAAATCTTCTACTTCAGTGTTCTGTTGTGTCTGTTTTTGGTACAAATTATTGCAATCTTAGCGCCTGGATAGCACAAATTACACATAGAGGACATTTCTCCTCTTGAAAATGAGTTAGAATTTTGACCTTGTTTTATTTATCTAGGTGTTTTTATAAAATGTTTTCAGTATGGTCATCTAATTAAACCCAGGGATCATGACCTATATGATTACTTGTATTTTCAAAACAGTAGCTGAAAAATTCAGACTGAACTTATTATCTGTATGATGTGTATAAAAATGGAATACTAGGAAAACGTATTGCACATGCTGTTTAAAAGTATCTTGAGAATAAAGTCATAATTAATGAAAATTTTCAAACTCCATAATATGGTATATAAAAATGTTCTCATTCCTACTGAGGAAGTTCTATTAATTGTATGCTTATAAATTTGTATATATACCTTTGAGACATGATGCTAAAGTATTTTTGAGACACAGACACGTAATTTAAGGTTAATTTATGTGAAAATTAGGTGACTAGGTGCATTACCACTACCTCCACAACCTCACTTTATCCACTTGGTGATGAATCAGGACTCCCTTCCCCACCCTTAAAACTTACATGGCTCAGGTTATAATAATTGGAATAGGTGTTGTCAAACCGGATCTCCAAAACAGGTCGCTATAATTCATACTGGGAAAATTCCCTCTACTAGGAACAATCCTCAGTCCATGCTATTCCCTCAGCCCTTCACTGGCATTTTTGGGAAGATTGTTATTTGTCCATACAAACAGTAGGGACAGCCAGCCCTGCAGCCTGTGTCCAAGTCCCGATCAGTTTGCTAATAAGAAAGCTCCAGGGACCCATCTTTTGGACATAAAATGTCCAAAGATTAGAAAGCTTCTAATCTGAGTGTTTGATAATCGTGGGGGGACAACCACTTGTGCATTTTATTTACCAATTCTCAATGCAGAAAATAAATAAACCATCCTCAAAGTACATAACAGAGCCTCATTCCCCCTTGCTGTCTGAGAATTGTTTAATGTCTGGCAATATTCAATTTTCTCTTGTACATCTACTGAGTCCTTAGCCTGTCACTTATATATCCTTTCTACCTCGCGGTACAGTTTTAGCTATACAATTTGAGACAGAGCTCTCTGTCTCATGCATTGCTGCTGTTCAAACAGACCATAATTTTGCAAGACAGAACATCTTTCCTAAGATAATTGAATTGATATTTTGAGACCCCTCTGAAACCGAGGAGGGCCTAGAATACACATTATTTATACCCTGGAGGAACACCTGAAGGTACAGTGAATTAATTTTAAAAATAAAAAATAATCAAACCAGAAAGGCTTCTTGCTAAAGAACCCACCAAGATGGGTTTTTAAATAATGGAGCAATATAGGACTATGAATCCCAGTCTTATCTAGTTTTAAGCCCAGACAAGGGCAAGAGATCAACCATCCCCTTTTCTTCTACGTGTACTGAGGCCTGGCTTAGGTGTCCTCCAAACTCCTGTATGGTTGTTTGAATTTGTCTATTTAAACACAGTCGATTTTTCCCATTCAAGTGATTTAGCAATTTATGTGGCCATTTAGACCACCAAAACGGTTCCTGAAGGCTGGTATATAGCACTAGCCATGGGAAAATTTGGACCCTTTGCTAAGTATTAAAGCTGTGTTCATATTTTAACAATTCAATTCTCTTTAAGACTGTTCAGAGCAATATAATATCTACTCTTCTACTTAATTCCCTCAAGCCTGAGTTATTCCTATATATGGAGCTGCTGCACGCTGGAAGCAGCCACTGTCAGCAAAAACAGCATATCTGAAACTCTACAAAGCTTCACAAGCCTTAACAGCTTAACAGACCACTACAGAACAGAGGTGTGAAGTTTACTGAAGTTCAATTGATTAAAGTCACATGCCAGTCTTAGCTGGAAAGAAAAGAAAAGAAGCATTTATAAATATTTGGAAAAGTCTTTCAAACAGAGTTGGCAAGCACAGCTTCCTTGAAGATTTCTCTGTCTTTGTTGTGTTGGGATAGATCTGTAAGTAATTTAAGATAGCACAGATCCATCATTTCAAAAGTACATCTGGGCTTACAGGAGCTGAGGCTCTCACCCTGTGAATTTTAGAGCACAGCAGGGGCTTATTTCATATCCATAAAATACCCTGCTGCGAAGTTAAAATTATTGCCTAACAATCATATTTGGTTGGGGGTTTTTTTGTTTGTTTTTTACAAGAGTAATATCAAATATTTGCCTCAAGATAACAAATTTACCTGGAACACATTACCAAAACCTCAGGGAAAACTGACCAGTTGGGGAAGATGTTTTGATTTAAGTAGAGCAATACACCTTTCTGGGGTATGTAATAGCACAAGTCCAGATAAAATTAAGGGCAGCCAGGGACTAGGATACAGCACTGGGACATTTTTCAAATCTCCCAGGTAACTAGGGAAATCCTTTGTTGAAATGCAAGGTTTTCTTTAATTTCAACCACTACTGAATCAGAAGTTGCCTTTATATATTTGCGTGAGTACTATTTCCTTTGTGGACGAAATAGTACAGGCCTTCAGAGAAGGACCTTTCACAGTGGTACGTGGTTCTTACCCAGCTCGAGATATCTAGCTGGGGGTAGGTGTGCGGGGTGCAGCAGAAAGAACTAGCAAGCGAGACTCTAAAATTATTAAAATAATATTACCTAGCAGACAGGGAGATTTTAGATAAGGGAATATAGGGCATAAAACCCCTAACAGATATTCTACAGTAACTGCTGACTGATAAACTGCAAATGTAAGAGGAAAGCTTGTTCCTTATGAACTTTCTAAAATCTTTCTTTTAATAGACAACTTGCTTGAAAACTTGAAAACGTTTTACCCGAGGAAGGCCCTAGATGAGAGACTTTTGTTTCTTTTTTCTTTTTCTTTTTCTTTTTTTTTTTTTCATTTTTTCCTTTTTTAACCCTTTGAATTCTTTTTCTTTGTGGAATCAGTTTTGAAAAGGTTTCAAAACATTATCTATACAATATTGGATATTCAAATAGTGACTTTATATAGTATTGAATACTGTATTATTTATTTGATAACTGAAGCTAAACAAACAACATGGGGGAATGTTGACTGACATCTTTTCATACAGATAATTCAGAATAAATAATCATTCTGATAGTCAGGGATCCTATTGTGTTTGGATTTTAGTTCCTTACTCTAAAAGCTTGGATAGAATTAAAAAATTGTGAAATGAAAATAGAAATAGAAAACAGTGATTTAGTTTGTTACAGTGGCCTTTCTTTGTGGAGGTTGAAATAGGAATAAGAATGGTCACAAACACACAGTTAGTTCTTGCATAAAAAGAAAGAGATGGTGGCTGCTCTGAATTTAAAGGCTTTAAGAGATGACCTCAGAGGTTTCTGCTAATGCAAACATGATTCAGCTGCTTTTATTTCTTTTCCAAAAGTTTCTGGGTTTGTGTCTCTTTTATAAAATTTAAATGGTGTTGTAAACACTATTGGTTAGTATTAGACTGATCTGTGACTAATGCTGTTCAAGCTATGAAAATGTTTGTTTCCCTGAGGGTGTATCCTTAAATATTTGTGTCACTGTGCACAGGGCACACTGACAAGAACAGTGCAAGTCCTAGGAAAGAAAATAACAAAAACATAGATTCGACTTTATTCTGTAAAGGCCTTTATTCTTCTCTCCATTAATGAACATAAATTTACTGTATTGTTTCATTTTGATTTTAAAGACATAATTGGGTGGAGAACACATAATTTTGGAAATAGAGGAAATGAGAAAATTATGATCAGGCGTGTCCAAACAAGACAGCTTTTTTAAATGGATGTAAGTGTTATAGACAGATTTCAGCTCAGTTTATGAAGGGAATACGCTGCATGAAGGTATACCATGCAGAGCTAATCAGCCTGCTAGAATTTAATGATGAATGAGTGTCTTAAATTCTAGATAATGGAGACAGAGATTCTTTCATTTTTGTTTTACTACTGTCTCAGGGATTCTTATTTTCCTGGTTTAATAATAATAATAATAATAATAATAATAATAATAATAATAATAATAATAATAATAATAACAACAACAACAACAATAATAATTTGGTGAGGCAGCAACTGGAATTAGGAGTTTCAGTTAAGTTCCCTCTGGCAGAAATAGTAGATCTTACAGTTCGCAGCCTGACCTTACTTTTACTTGTTATTCAAGGGATAACCACCTCGCTCCTCTTCCATCAATATGATTGTTTAAAAATAAAATTGGTTAGGACTGCTGATCTTTGCACCGAAAAAGGCTCTGTCTCTATGAAGGTAGCAAAGGTATTTAGTATTCATACCTGGTTGAACCCTCCTGTAAAAGGATGCAGGAGCCAGGGACCTCCCTTTGCTGACGGAGGGTGATGCTGGGCTCAGGCTAAAGCTGATCTTTAGAGATCATGGGAACTCACAGCCTGTGCAGAGCAGCACCTTGATAAGCTTTGGTGTCTCTGGGGTAAACAGCAGTGCAGAACAGGCTTTCTGGATCATCCTCTTGGACATCTTAGTCTGTCAGATACCCACAGAGACAGAATGTGGGTGGTCTGGATCCTGCCATAGTATTGTTAGCAAAGAAATTATTCTGAAAGAATGAGTTACATAGAGTGAGAGCTAACTTGTTTGTCTAAAATTTAAAAATCTATGATTTCAACAAATTGTCATTTTATCTTCCAAAGAACACATTACCTCTGCTGTGTGAAATACCCATATGATCTGCACTGTCAGATTCTATTATTATTGTGACAGATACTGTAGCATATAAATTTTAAACTAATGAAAAAAATGTCATCTATCTTTTGGAGCTACGTGTTCAAAGTGCATCAGCTATTCAATTTGATAGATCATTCTTCAGAGGGTTTGAGAAGAATTGCATATTTAAAATACAGTGAATGGGAGAAATCCTCACTTTTATGCAGTTTCACATTTCATAAACTAATTCTGGAGAACTCATGAGAGGTCTACTTCCAAAAATGTTTCTTTATGGAAAATAGCTGAGAAAAAAAGGTAACTAAAATATTTTTCTATTAAGATAAATTTGATTTGAACAAAAAAATAAAAGAGCGTATTAAAACTTACTAATGCTGTTTTTCTGTTTATTATGGTCTCCTGGAAGCAGATGAAAAGGGAAGGAGTAGCTGCAGTTTATTGCTTTCATATTACTCTGTAGGTGAATGGTATCAACATTTATGGTTCTCTAATAAAAGAATGCACACTTGGGTTTTATAGGATAAAGCAGTTGAAAAAGTCCATTAAATGTTTTAATGCAGACAACTTTTCTTGGGGAAAAAAAAATGTCTGTAGATTCCAGGCACAACAAAATTTTTGATTTTTTTTTTTTTAAATGAAGTTTTCTATCTGAAGAGAAAAAAAACCCTGAAAGCTGAAACCTTTAGATAATTTCAGTTTGAAGACACATGAACACAAGGGCAAACACAAATCTAAACATGAAATTTTCTAGACTGTTTTATTAGCATGTGCATTAGCAGTGACTTTTTCTTCTGTTTCAAATGCTTCATTTCACCAACCAAATCATTGCTTAAAATATCAACTGGTGCCCATTATTGATGAAGGCAAAAGTATCACACTTCTGTTCATGTATTTGTTACTCTTCTGTTACGTACTTTTGGAAACTTGTTGGCAAACCATAAAGGATATAAAATAGGACATAAATAGTTAATTATTAAAGATGGATGCTCAAATAGAAATTGCTCAAGATATGATTTTAACAAAAGTTATGTATGATCTTTATAGTAATCAATTTTCAGGGACTCAGGAATGTATTACCTAATTATATATGTAGACCTCCCCCTTTCTCACCTTCTGAAAGTCAAAACTTAAGGAATTCACCATTTCATTTGGCTTCCAGACATTTTCCATTGACATGATTTCTGGGAGAAGGAGGGAAAGAGAAACACTGCCCCAGAAGAAAAACAATCTGCACTTAGAATAACTTGTAAGGCTCATCATGTCAGTAGAAGTTTGGTTATTTTTCCAAATGTGTTTAGTTTCTATTTTCTCAATAGATGCAATGACTTTTCTTCCCATCCATAGGGTGTATTTTTGATGCCTTGTGAGCCAATGCACATAGAGGAAATTGGAACTTTTCAGGACTTATTCAGGCAAAGCAATGGGAACAGCAAACCTGCTACGTCAGTACTCAGTGTCCTTCCAAATAAAGCCCTTATACCGCTTTGGCAGTTAGTACTGAAGAATATGTCAAGTTTATAGAAGATAAGCTGAATGAAAGAAAAACAATGATTTTTCACTGTAAAAGGGAAGAAAAACATTCTAATTGAAGAAACTTAGTCTGAAAAATCCATGACATTTAAAATGTCATCCCTGTAGTCTGATCAAATATTTAAATGATCTTTAGACAAAGTTAACAATTCACAGTTCTGAGCTTGTTAAATTTTTATTTATTTCACGTAGATTCCAACTATTGAAAAGGATGTAACTAAATCACGTGGTTTACCACTGAACTTTAACATAAATCAGAAGAATGATGAAAGCTGAGGAAAAAGGTCAGTGAACTTTATTCCACTTCTTCCTTACTTATATCTTCTGTTATTTAAAATAAATTCTATTATTTCTATGCTACAATAACTTCTTGTTTTGGAGGGACAACAAATAATATCTGGGATGTTATTTACTTTGATTCCAAAATAGAGTTTCATTCAATTTCTAGTATGAAAAAGCCTTAGAGAAACACAGCAGGAACTCTAACACCAGATATTAAAACTGTTTTATTTTTTGGGGTAGCAATAACAGGAGTTATTTACTTGATTCCAACTTCATTGCATAAATAAATTGCAGTTAACCCTTGCATTATAGTGATAGAAAAAAAGATGCAGTTTTTCTAGGACTAAATTAGCAATGTAATGTAAAAAGTGTAGTATTTTACTTTGTTTCCTCTGAGGAATTAATGGAGATATTTTAGAACAGGCTTAAGTCCAAATACAATGTATTTTCCAACAGAGAAATGAGAAAAAGGTGGAGCCTTCTCCCTTACTCAAGGCTGCATCAAGCTTTTGTACTTTTGTGACTTCATCCACCATTCAGCAATTTTTTTTTTTTTATTTTTGTCCATCAAAAACCAATCAGGGAATATTTTTTTTTTCTTTCTTGAAACATAAGAACTGTCCAATTCTTATGAATGCATTGGATTAAAAATCTTCAGCACATTATGTTTGACTTCTCTGCAAATAATTTTACTGTATGAAACCAGAGCTGCTTATTATATTTGGTCTTATTCATTTTGATGTGCTCTGATTTTTCTGCTGTACGCTGTAGGTCATGTTATGGAATTAGCAATAGAGTCATTCTGCTGCTCACTAGTAACTGACAGAAGCTGTTTTCATGACCTTTTTGAAGATTGCTACATCTGTGTTTTTATTTCTGTTTTCCAGGTTATCTTGATTTTCAAAATATTTGCAAGCTCCTATCAGTAGAGTTTCAAAACTTGTGATAAGGAGTGAGTTCATTTTATAGCTAACATGCTATCAGTTCAGGAAAATCACTTAAAAACATAAATAAAAGAGTTTCAATATATTTTAATTGTAACCTTAACAAAAAAAAGGAACATTATCTCAAATGATCAAGACTAATTATTCAGGACTTTACAGATAACTATCAAAACTTTACTTCAAAGTCAAGCTAGATGTACTAGATAAGTGTGACTGCTCGATGGACTTTGGAAGATCCTTGAGAGCAAGATGCTTTGATAGTCCCGACCTGCCTGAAAAACATGAGTACATGTGCACCCTCCCTACTGTGTGCTTGTAAGATGTTTTGTGTACAGAAATAACACTCCAAATCTATTTTTTTCCCCTCAGTTAGAGCATTGGACTTCACATAGGAAACTTTTCTTTATGCCTGAGCAAAAAAAATATACAAAAACGTTGTAGACGATCCTATCTTGATGTGCCTGAATAGCCTAAAGTCAGCATTATTATGCATGTGCCTAAAGATGAGCCATCCTATTCATCTTTGCAGGATGGAGAGAGTAACATTGTGCCCGGGTTTAATGTGGCTGCCCAAATGCCAGCTAAACAGATTATTAAGAGCTATAGAAGCAGTTTAAATTCTCCACTAGATAAGAAAACACAGTAGCAATATTTTCTGTGGCCTTAGAATGAATCAGTGTAGTAAGGAAAACAGCTCTTTCTGTACTCTTTCAGTTTCTAGTATGAAGGTTTGCTCTGAAGTGTAAGTTAGAAGGTTTTTCATGGATTTTAAAATGTATTTTATTTTAATAAAATGATATTTAATGTTATTTGAGGTGGTTTGGTAATTTTATAATTTGAGATTGACTTTAAATCACTTTCTTTTTTCCTACTCCTGAACACTGCTATTTTAATTAAAAATTTGCTACAATTTGACATGAATATAATGTATTTACAGGTCTTGCACCACTGTTTGTCTGACCTAAACAAATTCCTTTGCATACTCAGTGAGGGCAGGATGAGTTTTGGGGGAAATTTTGATAGAGAGTGAGTGCTTTCTAATAATTTTCTTTTCCAAGTTCAGTTGGAATACTTTGCCACTCATTTATTTTTTCTCTCCCATCACTTTATTTTTTGAAATACTTTGTCCTAAAATGTCAGATTAAATGATCCCTTTACAGTCATAATACAAACCAATATTAGTGATTTTACTCTATGTGCAATAGTTTACAAATAGAAAAAAAACCCATATTATAAGTGTACTGAGAAAATGGATTATGTAGGAAAGAGAAGAAAGAATATATGCAGTCCTCAAATCACATAGTTGCAACTCACCCAATAAAGATCCATTATAGTTATTGGCAGTGTGGGACGGATGAGTCACGAAGCTCCCAGATGCTGGCTCTTGTTTTCTGTTTGCTTTGGGATGTGTGTGTCCCAGCAGGTAGCTATTCACACACATTCTGCCGTGCACTGGGGTGGCAAAGGTCATGGCAGGAAAAATTCTAAGAGATTAATTAAAGTCATGTTCATATTAATCTAAAACTCATATATGTTGGCAAATAACAAATGAGCTCTGCCAGCAACTCCAAATGAATAATGGCAACATCTATGCTATAAATAATCCACTTTTGTGTGTCTTCTATTTTACGGAAAGTTCTAAAGTGCTATGAGAAACATTTTTCTTAAAACAAGAACTCAACAACTAACTTTTGGGGGTGAGCAAAATCTCTCTCTCCAGCTGTAATAAGTTTCTTAAGCACTGTGACATGGAGAACCTCTTCCACTGTATCTTTCAGAACAGTTGACTTGATCACATAATGAGAAGCAAAGGTGAGAACACAGCTGTGTTCCTGGGTCCTTTAACTCTTCTGTTCTCAACAATACTTCTGCAAAACTAAGATATATGCTTGTCATTAAACATGTAATCTAAGGCATACAAACAGACATGCCTCCTGTTATTGTTCACTTCTAAAAATGGGAGATAATTATGTCATAGCTATGAGCTAAATTCATCCTTTGCATTCATGTCTCCGAGTTTACAAGCAAAACAATAGTGTTAATGGAAGGTAGAGCATTTAATTTCAAATTTAGAGGCTTTTGTTGGTTTGTGTCATAACCATAATGTTATTTAAACCAGAAAGGTTATACTTAATTACAGATATGGCAGTGTTTTTGACAGTTCAACCTCTTTAATGGATTATCTTTCCCCATTTAAATATAAGCAGTATGAATTATAATAACAAAATGAATCTACAAATTTAACAAGCTTCTTTTTATATGCTTAATAACTATCTTTGAAGAAGAATACACACCACGTTGAGCTTTAAAATATTGACAATATTTATTAAGCCACAAAAGAGCTTATGTAGCTCTGTGATTATGGACAGGAAAGAATATTAAAAAAGGCAAAGTTAGCAAAAAAAAAAAAAAAGCTTTAAAGTAAGCAGAAATTACATGTCAGTCATAGACATTAAAGCTGGCTGTTTTTAAACTCCAACTGCTAAGCCCTGGGCATGAAACAAGAAAATGATGAGGTAGGCTGAATGAAATGCACACAAATGATAATGTTTAGAACCTTACCTAAAGTTAAAAATACAAATGCTTGCTTTAAGGAAAAGGTTTCAAATAAAACAAAAGAATCCATCATGTGAGTCTGTATGAATATAAATATGCTGAATTCCACACACGCAGAATATGTTAAAGGCAGACCTTCCCCTTCTGTTGAGAAACCTACTGTATGTTTTAAAGAAGACTGGAGTTTACTGTTACAAGAATGTAGAAATAAGCTTTTTTATTGACTAAAACCATATGATTTTCTTGGGGGAGGGAGGAACCTGGCAGTCTTCAAGTAGAGTTAAGGTTATTTTCATTGAATACAATACAATCATCATCAATTAACTTATTTACTGCTTTTTCTGAATGGTTGCTGTGTTAAACCACAGCACTTACTGAACAATTCTGCATAAGAAGATGGACTTAGAATGTTTCTTAGAATAATTACCAGATGTTGTATAATTAATTATTTGATTTAGGAAACCCCATCTTAATTTTTATTATATATATTTACATGTGCCTATTATAAGTGCACACTCACGTGTGTGGTTTTTTGTGCCTACAGTATTGGACTGTATTAAGTCTGAAAAAATCTATTTTAAAAAGTCTATTTATTTCTACTGTGTTCATCTGCAAGATAAAGCAACACTTGTAAACATTAGAAAATAGATGTCTATCATAAAAAAAAACCAAGCCAAACACACCCTACAAAACATTTCAAGTTAAAACATTACTACTTCTCTTTCCTGGCCCACAGTCCTATTATGAACTTCCTTAGACTTCAAGAAAGAAGCAATGAGAAAGCAGAGGAGGGACAAGGATTCCCAAAACTCACCATATATTCCTCACTGAGGATGGGAAAAAACATGGAGGATTCATATTCCTTCCTCATTGAAAATGGGAAAAAACACGAAGGATTCAGCTTGCATATTTTCCCATGTATACCTATTCCACCCTCAGGCTCCTCTGCCCTACAGACTTTTTCCCACCCTGATCTAATCACCTGGTTGGGACAGCTGAATTGCAACCAATGGTTTCACAACTTGAAGCAGCCCTGCTTTGAAAGGGAGAGCTGATGAAATTGCCAAACTCCACCAGTCTAAAATGGAAAATCTACAATATCTTGGTGATCTGTCTCTTGTCTGCATTCATGTTTCACCCTAAATGATTGCTAATTTATTTACCTAGAGTCAATAAGTATAACAGTGATTCATAATGACCCTGTTATGCCATTGCATATGCTATTTCTTGGGTTTGTTACTGCTACCGTAATTATTTCTGTTCCCTCACAGCATTTCTGATTTATAACAAGATCTTACTTTTCTTCTGTGGACCTGGTTGTGCACCCTACAGTCAGGCTGAAGCACTGAATGGGATCTCTGCATCCTTCCTTCACAAATGTGGTGATAAACAGTGTAGTTTTTGCAACATGCAGTTCCATTTTGTATTTGCTACCATATATGTTGAAATTAAACAAGTTCAAATTAAAAAGGTCTTTTGACTCACGGTTAGGAGGCCCATCTATATTGGAACAGTTCATTATTCAAGACTGTTTTGCGCATATTTGGCTTAGTTGTGTGTGTGCATGCGTCTGTGTGTGAGAGAGTGTGTGTGTGCATCTGTTTTCAGAAAGACAAATAAATTAGAGTGTGGAAAAAATCAAGGGTAACATCCAATCCAGAATTCTCTCCCTACAATATCACATGAAAATGTTCTTAACAATAACAACTGGCCACAAGATGGACTCTTTATTCCATTATTTTAGTCAGAAAACTTGAATAAAAATAACTGAATTTGACATAATAATAAGACAATAAACTATGTGAATATTGCAGATGAAGCCTTGTGGAACATAAAGCCTTGATGTAATGGCAACTGCTCAACTCATATCTTTGAAGTGAGTAAGAGCAGTGCTAGCTTTTTGACTGAAATGTTGCAGGCAAATGTAAACTACAAACAGCAGTTCCAAGAAAGCTGGAATAACAGAAGGAGCTTTGTTCTTCTATAACCTGAAAAGAAATACCATTATAAGGTAATCAATAATTTTTGATATGAGAAAGAGACAAAGAACAAATACAGCTCCTAATGTTGTTGTCTGTGTCAAAAAAAAGTACTTTTATCTTCATGAAATAGAAAAACAAAAGTGAACATTCAAAATTCCAGCATTCTTGTCCTTTCATGATCTGACATAAGCAATGTAATTCAAAGGCCATCAGAAGCAAAAGGTCTAGCACACTCCACAGCACTTCTGCATCTAGAATTCACAGTCAGTCCTGGCAAGGAGATGTGTCCATTGTGTTTTACAGTCTGTTCTCCTCCAACGCCACCATTTTTTGCCATCAACGTGTGAAACCAAGTGCATCGATATAACTGCCATTAGAATGAAAAGCTAACTGCTCTTTTAAGAGTCACCGTGGCCTAAAATAAAATAAAAAATTACTTCTAGACATTACCACAAAGCATCACGTCAGGGATTTCAGATTTCTTAAAGAAGCACTTAAATTCATGAACTCAGATGCCATACAGAAACTACAAATACATATTTTTAAAGTAGCAAGTGCAGTACCCAGGCACTTCACTAGTTTTTGTGCTCTGAGACCTTATTCCCGTCAGCAAAAAAGCCAGTGCAGAGGTACAGCATGTAATATGTTCAGGAAAGGTACACATATCACTGTACCTTCCTTGTGTCACTGGAAATGGGCTGGGTACACCAGTGGAACTATGTAAACTTGAATCTACATGGAAAGATTCACCCTTGCAGGCCGTTTTTCACAATCTTTCTGAAGGTGACATTTCATCTCATGAATTTTCATCAGAAAATACATTTCACTCTATACAGGTGAAAACTATTGTCTTAAATATATTCAGTGAATATTCTTATCTGATATTTGTAAACATTTATCAAGTGACGGAACAAAAATAAAGCCATGTACTCTGTTCCATGAGTCACAATTAACAGCTGCAACTCAAACATCAAATATGTAGCCCTTGTGAAGGCTGCATATTCGTGGAGAAGTCTATGTAAATAAAGTATGAAATTCAGAAAAAAAAAATAAAGAAAAAAAGGAAAAAAAAATACACCACAGTGATCATATCTATTAATAGAGATGTAGCAGAGAAAGTTCTTGGCTGGACACAAACAGGATGGCTACTCCCACACTACTGAACTAATTAGTGATATATTTCTTTGGCCAGTGTCAAAGACCTGCTTCCATATCCTTATCATCAAGCTCTCTTAGACACGAAAGTCCTGTGCTTATGTATCACACGCTGGATTTTCCAGGTGAACAGTAGGAAGCAAGGATAAAGATGTGCCCCAGACTTTTTTATCATTAGTGTAGGTGATGACTTTCCAGTGTTTGTTTTTATTCCGTAGCAATATATAGTTTGTTGTTGTGGAAATTATGCAAAAAGCTAAATATGTAAATATGTTGGATGTTAATTATTACAAATGTTGCTTAATGAAGTCAGTGGTATACTTCATTTTAATCTTTAGTTCAAATCCATTTCGTTTTAAGAGTGGTCATATCCTATTTTCAAAAATGACCCTAAGACGCTGGAGAACTTACGTCTTACTAACTTCAGGATCCCTGAATATATTTTTACTCAGAAATGGGGTCCTCCTGAATTTTTTTACTTATTGTATTTGGAAACTCACTAACTAGGTGTTCCACTGTGCTAGGTACATGACAAGCCTCATATAGAGATCATGGTCCCTGAACAGTCATTTACAATCCAAAAAATAAATGGTAAACCTGAAGGCAAAAAAAAAACAGAGAGAGAGGAAAATAATAATAGTTAAAAAAATAGAAAAAGACAGAACAAAAAAACCTGGCCTGGACATTGCACAATGGACGCAAACAATATAAGAACTGTATCACTGAATCTGAAAAAAGCACAGAGCTGAGAGACAAAGAAACTAGCAAGACATATATTTAAAGAGAAAAAAATTTTATGTGTTCTATAAAAAATGTCTCTTCCTAATTAATTCTTAGAAATGTACAGTTAGATGCTGAAATACACAGAATATAGAAAAGAACCAGTACTTTCTGAAAGTGGTGAGAAATCCTCCTCTAACAAACTTCCGTGCTTTTCTCCTTACATCTTCTTTCTATAGGCATGTCCTCTCTGAAAAAAATTTACATTCTTTCAGAATATATTCTCTTGAGTGTCGTCAGCAAGACAGGGAAAAAAAAATATGTCTGCCTTTTTCTTCCATCTATCATGAAAAAGACAAAACCATGTCGAAGAAGCAGGAAAAAGGAAGATATTTTGTCACCCTAATATACCATAATACTCACTTCATCTATGATAGTTGCTTATTTATGTAATTTTTAGATTCTCTTTCCTTTTAATAGCAAGACAGGTTATAATATGGAAAGATGATGACCCCTTTTCAGATAAACCTATTCAGTCATCATTGTTAATCTATTTCCTTTCCCCTTCCATAGCAATCTGCAATTTCCCTCTCCATTTCATTCACATTGGCTGGAAATTTCAAGTGCATAGCCTTTGCCTTTCCGTAATTCTTTCAAATATTAGTTCCTATTAGCAGAGCTAGTAATTTTCTCCTTCACTGTGACTCACAAGTTTTTTTTTCCAAATGTAAGGAGTTTTGACTGCAAATTTGGTGAATGACATAATGAGATTACCTTTTAATACTATTATTTTTTCTTTTCATTTTGCTTTAGGAAACAAGGAATGTTCTGCAGTTTAAGACATAAATAAGTCATACAAGCTATTTAAAAAAGGCGTGCTTTAGAGATTTGACTTTACCAGCATCATCACACAAAATTGTGCCATTGCAACACTGTCGTGTGGAGTTGTCTGTAATGCAGGTGAGCAATTTCAACAGCTAACACAATGGATCAGAATATTTCTTCCAGAATGAACAATGACAAAAATTGTTTGGGTCAGACAGTCTCAAAGAATAATGCATATTCTTCCTAAAATCTACAAGGACTGAAGAAAGTGGATATGTAAAACCTGCTTCTCAGTGTTTTCCAGTGTAATTCTGAATATATTTTTGCAAATAAGTCTATGGATTTTGGTTAAAAAGAATTCTTCTGTATTTGCTTACAATTTTTGCTTATAAGATCATTTAAAACTAGAACCTATGCTGTCAGTATAAATGTGCGTATTTTTTTGCAGCTAAACAGAACATATAAAAAAAGGGGAAGCATATTACTGAAACAATAGGTTTATCAAAATAATTAGGTGTATAACACCAATGTATTGGATTTTAATAACATCTCAAGGGTTACTTGATTAATTTTTCAATCAAGCTAAGGTGAATTTTCAAAGGTTTAGTAAACATAACATATGCTTTTCACAGTAACAATTCCTTCTCCCTCTTCCTCAAATGGACAGTTTTGCTTAAGAAAACAAGAACTTCACAAGTCAGAAGTGCAACTGTGTTCTCTCAGTGGTAATGAAAACGAGCAGACGGAGAATCAGTTCAGACTGTGAGTTAACGCAGCCTCTTCAGTCTGTCAGAAGGACTGTAAATCCTATACAGAAGATTTGCTCCCAAACGAAATGGATTTTGACTATGATCCTGCCCTAGATGGGTACTGTGAAGGTGTCCATGAACTTTCTATTATTCAACAGAAAATACACAGAAAGATGGAGACTCAGCACCCTGCTGACTCTGTGGCATTTCACTGCCCCACTTTTGCTGCAGAGAAAATAGTTATTTTGTACTGATTTTTGTCAAAGTGCAAGTAGCTTTTTAGTGGTAGTAATATAGCAACATTTCTGGTATTCTAGTTTTGACAGTGGAATACAAACAGTCGGAAAACATCCTATATATCTACATCTTTGGTTCGTGAAATGATAATTTTGAGAGAGACATTGAGTGAGCGTGGTATTAAAATACACAGTTTGCTGGTTTCTGATACCAGAACAGGTAAATGGTAGTGTCTCATATTGGTAAGACTTTTTGGGAAAAAAACAAAACAAAACAAAACAAAACACAAACCTTTTATGGCTAAAAATACATAATTTTGCAAAAATGAGAAAGATAGAGGATTCTTTTTTTAGGTACTGTTTTTTTCCCTTTCTTTAACTTTTGAGAAAATCACCACTTTAATTAAAGGAGTCTTGTTATTATCATACTCCTAATCATAAATGCTTCCATTAAGGCTGAAATTCATTTAGCAAAACTATTTTAGTCCATATGGAATTGGCTTAATTAAGACAGACTAATATTTTGGACCAAACTAATTAATAGCTTAGGAATGGATTCAGCTTTAAGATTTTTAGTAGTCTCTTAAAAATACAGTCTCTCAGAGGGAGACAGGTGCTCATCATTGACATGCAAGACTAATAGATTCAACTTGAAAATAAACCTGAGTAGTTCCAGCTGAGCTTTGCCACTGCATGTATTGGTAATCTTCTTGTCACCCAAGTATTCCTAGTGCTTCTTCTTCCATCTAATTAGCTCACAAATCCTGAAACAAAGTTACAGAAGAACTGGTGTAATCACTGCTGACTGAATTCGTAGTGGAGTAGAAAGAGCAGCAAGAAGCAGAGAGGGCTGGAATCATTGTCCTGCCGTCTCCCATGGAACTTCACCACTGCCAACCATCTCCAGAGACTGAAGAGGTGAGGCTGATACTGCTTCCTCCAGGAGGGAGGGAAAGATGAAAGAGGTAGCAAATAATATAAATGGGACCTGCATTACTTTCCTTCTTTTACTACTCTTCAGGTGACAAAACCCACCTGGTCTCCTGACTATTACTGATCATTGCTTCTCACATTTTCCTTCTGATTTATTAGTTCACTTCTCCTTTTAATATATTGTATGTATAATCACAGGAACAGCAGATAATGTTTATTTTATACTTATGCATTTCCAAAGCACACCCAAGTCAACTGAGGCACCTGGACAGGATGTGGGTTTACAAAAACTGTTGAATCTGGAATTTGCTTACTTGAGTTAAAGTCAGCCATGACACTGTACTATTTGAATTAGTTATTTAGTCCTCTAGCTTGTAACTTCTGAAATTGTTTTCTTTCAAACATAAGAATTGTGCCTGATCTTGCAGCTTCTTATTGTTTCAATGCCATGTTCCCTAGTGGGAAAACTTCCTTCTCTCTACTGGGAGTTGAAGACCAAATCATCACTGGATCAAGTCCTTGGCAAGCAATTGTGGTGATATAAATTGCCTGAATTATTGCTAAATATGTATTATCTTACATATGCATCTTATATATGTGGAATTTTTGTATAGACAGTGAGTATTTAAAAACAAATAAATCCTCAAAACTCACTAGAACATACTGACTGCTTCTGTAGCAAATTATTTTGCTCTGAGTAATATATGAATGCTTCATTAGAGTAGCCATATCATACTGATGACTCTTCTGAGGTTTGTGAATTATGCTAACAATGATCTTTTCTACAAATAAACATACAATTCATGAATATGTTAACACTGTGGTTAATATAGAGAAGGCACTGCTAATACATACAGGTTTTAGTTTGTTGCTTTTTTCCTGTAATTTTATTATATATTTTATTTATATTTATCAGCACAAAAATTTGCTAATTATTTTTCTCACTGCAGTACATGTTTGTGACAACATGGTTTAGTTTTAGTTCAGACTTCTTCATACAAGCAATGTTTCTGAAAAGATTATTCTTATAAGTTAATAAAGAAGTTATTACCTTAATCATATGTAGTTTCTTCTGTGAAATTAAGATGAAAGAAAAACATTTGAGGAAGCGACAGCTTTTGTATTTTGTATATTTCCTCAGTCAGAGCTCCTTCTGCTGCACAGCTCCAAATGTAAACTGCTTGAAAAATAGTGGTGTTGTTTTTTTTCTTTTATTTGGAATTAATCATGCCTCTGCTTTCACATTTACTAAGACTAAAAGTACATCTGAATTAATGTCAACTTTAGATATCTATTTAATGTCAGTAGTTTGCAATCTATTATAATAGTGTCAAATATATCTAGTAAAGTAGGAATAGGAATTTTTGGAGATCTGACCCTTTTTTCTTCTTTGCTGTAACTTCCTGCATGACAATAAACAACCTTCTGCTGGTTCACATTCTCTGAAATATCTAAGTGCCAAATTCCCATTGAAATCAGTTAATCATATATAGCTAAGCATATTTAAAAGATAACAGCCTCAGTCTCCTGTCTGTAAGACAGGTTATTCAGACAGGAGATATCTTTAGATATCTTAAGCTTTGAGTCCTTGCAGCACTGAAGGCCCACAGCCTCCAGGGCTGCACATGTAGAAGTGCTACCAGCTGGTCAAGGATGTCACCCCTCTCCTCTGACCACTGTAGAGACATATTTGAAGTGCTGTCTCCATTTCTGCACTCTCCTTTGTAAGAAAGAAATGGACATCCTGGATCAAGTCCAGTGAAGGGCCACAAATACAGTCAAAGAACAGGAATCTCTGCTGTACGAGGAGAAGTGACAGAGCTGGGACTGCTTCGCCACGAGAAAGGGATGCCCAAGGGGGAGAGTATCAATGCATATGTATTCCTCTTTGGATGGTGTAAATATGAGCTAGACTCTTCTCAGTGGTAGTCAATGAAAGGACAAGAGGCAATGGACACAAACTAAGATACAGGCAATTTAATTTAAACATCAGAAGAACATTTTACTGTAAAAGGGTCAGACACTGGTACAGGTTATCCAGAAAGACTATGAACTGTTCATTCTTGGAGATACTTTAAACACAGCTGGACCCAGATCTGATCAAACCACTCTAGTTGACCCTACCATAATCTGGCAGCTGGACTAGAAGATTTCCAGAGGTGCATTTCCTCCTCGACCATTCTGTGATTTTGCCATTCTGTAGTGAAGCTCTTCCCATGTTTTAGTTGAGGAGAAAGTGAAGAACAAGAAAATTCTCTAAGAGTATTCCTCATAAGCAGAATTATTTTAAAATATAAGATACATGATTCTCTAAATATGCAATTGAACTGATCAATATATATAGAATCATAGAATATGGAGAGTTGGAAGGGACCCATCGGGGTCATTGAGTCCAACTCCTGGGCCTGAGCAGGTCAGCCCAAAAGTCACACCAGGTGCCTGAGAGCATTGTTGAAACACTTCTTGAACTCAGACAAGCTTGGTGCTGTGACCACTTCCCTGGGGAGCCTGTCCCAGTGCTCAACCACCCTCTAGGTGAAAAACCTTTTCTGATATCCAACCTAAACCTCCCAAAACTCAGCTTCATGTCATTCCCTTGGGACTTCAGCTGCTCCTTATATGGCTTCCCCTCCAGATTCTTTACCATTTTTGTGGTCCTTCTTTGGATGCTCTCTTATAGCCTAATGTCTTTTTATATTGCAGTGCCCAAAACTGTGCACAATATTCAAGGTGAGGCAGAGCAGAGTGGAACAATCACCTCCCTCGACCAGCTGACGATGCTTTGCCTCATGCCCCCCAGGGCATGGTTGACCCTCCTGGCTGCCAGGGCACTCCTGACTCATATTCAACTAGCCACTGACCAGGATCCCGAGGTTGCTTTCTGCAGCACTGCTCTCCAGGCTCTTGTTCCCCATACCTGGAAAAGCATGTGAGATCTTGACGGTTCCTCATGATTCTTTTTCATTAAAAGAGCTGGGAACATCTTTTTACTCGTTCTTATTTCCTCATGTCTCAGTTTAATGAGACAGAAGTGTTTTGCTAAGGAGGATGAGCTATGAGGAAGACCAAAATTCCTCCCTCTAAGCAATTGTAAATTGGAAATTAAGAGGCTCCAATCGAGAAAGTGTGGAGAAAGGAAAAATAACAGCCCTTTGTTAAAGGACATATGTGTCTTGGCAGAATAACAAAAGAACACAAAAAACCAATTGAACAATAATCCTATACCCAAAAATCCCCTTCAAAAAAAGTAAACAGTTCAGTTTGTGCTTTTTGATGTAATTCTAACCACAGTCAGCAGGGGGCACTGTTGGATCACTGGAGGTGCAGAGCCTGCAGTGCTTGGGGTTGGCCAACAGGGGGCACTGTTGGATCTGGCAGTCACTGCGTCAGGGCCCTGGGTGCACAAGAGAAGCTGAAAACTGAGATCCTCCCCCCCCACCGAAAAGGGGAGAGAGGATTAAAAAAAGGGTTCTTTCCCAAGAAGACTCACACTGTCTGCAGCTGGCTGTGTGACTTCCCCTTCTTCCATCGATGTGCGCAAAAACCGCTGACAAAACACAGGAGCCAAGGAGGGGGAAAAAAAATTACCTCCTTCCCAAATAATTCCTCTCTGATGAAGTCCAATAGGTTCGCGCTAAGGGCAGAAACAGCGTGCCGGCAAAACCGGGACCAGAGGAAAATCAAACCAGCCAGGCGGCCAGGCTGAGAACAAAGCAACCTTGGAGCTTTTCCAACCCACACCTTGTCTCAGTTCAGACAATAACAAACTGTGTGTCATTCCCCAGGAGAGGGAAAAAAAAGAAAGAAAAAGAGACTCCTCACCCCTCCCCACAGACTTTCCAGGACCATCAGCCTGGAATGTCAAATCTGCTGGCCAGTTCTTTTGTGTTAGTCAAATACTCAAGGCAAAACCAGCCTGCCCATTCAGCATCCCTCCCACACAGTGGGGCAGGGGGAACGGAAAAATTCCCTACTTAGATTTTTGGAACAAGTGAACCTTTGACACCTCCTGATCTCTCAAAATGTTGTCCTGCATCATTCTGAAGAGGTTATACATATTGTATAAAACTTTCTTTCAAATTAATAAATTGGACTTAGATATGAAATAGAGCACACAATCAATCTATGGTTCTGTGAACAAGGAATTACATATGCTTCTCTGACAAAATGCTAGGTATAGGGCTCTTCAGATTTTCCTAAAATGTTAAATCACATCTGGCTGATTACATCAGAATTTGCTAGACTTCATCATCATGGCTAGGCTTCGCGAACGAAGATTTGGGAAGGGCTCTGCCCACATTTGTTGCAAGCGCGTTGGTGGCTAAAAAGGCCAATACGAGATAGGTAAGTCCGATTGCAGAAGGCACAGCAGAAAGACTCCTTAGATGGTATATCCTGCAAGGCACGATTCTTTCTGCGTTGTCTTTTCTCCTCAAGGGTGATCCTGCGTGCTTTCTCAAAAGCATCAGCAGCGTTGTAGATGGTGTGTCTCCAGGCCTCCCGATTGGAGGCCAGAGTAGACCAGTTATGGTGGTCAATATGGCCAAGGCTGAGATGTTGTTTCAGGGAGTCCTTGTATCTTTTCTTCGGGGCTCCTCTCTTGCGGCAGCCGGTGGCAAGTTCACCATAAAGCAGGATCTTAGGGAGGCGGTGGTCCTTCATCCTGGAGACGTGCCCTGCCCAACGCAGCTGTGTTCTCAGTAACATGGCCTCAATGCTTGTGACTGCTGCTTGTTCCAGAACAGAAGTATTGGTCACATAATCTGACCAGTGGATGTTAAGGATTGTACAGAGGCAGCGTTGATGGAAGCGTTCTAGGAGACGCAGGTGGTGGCGGTAGATGACCCATGATTCAGATCCGTATAAGAGAGTAGACAGCACTATGGCTCTGTAAACACTGATCTTTGTGCTTTTCTTCAGGTGTTTATTTCGCCAGACTCTTTTATGCAGCTTTCCAAAAGCACTGTATGCCTTTGCTAACCTGTTGTCTATCTCCCCGTCAATCTTACCATCCGAGGAGATGAGGCTGCCTAGGTAATTAAACTGCTGGACTGATTTGAGTTCTGTTTGACCAATGGTGATGTGGGGATGATGGGGGACTTCCTGAGGTGCAGGTTGATGGAGAATTTCTGTCTTCTTTAGGCTGACTTCCAGCCCAAAGAGCTCAGCAGCATCTGCAAAGCAGGATGTCAAACGCTGCAGGGCTGCTTCTGAGTGGGCAACGAGGGCGGCGTCATCAGCATAAAGCAGCTCCCGGACAAGATGGTTTAAGGTCTTGGTGTGGGCCTTCAGTCGCCTTAGGTTGAACAGGCTTCCATCAGTACAATATCGAATGTAGATACCGTCCTGATCATCGAGGTCTGCCGTGGCCCTTTGGAGCATCATGCTGAAAAAGACTGTGAATAGGGTAGGAGCGAGAACGCAGCCTTGTTTCACACCATTCTTTATTAGAAAGGGCTCAGAAAGTGTGTTGCCATACCTGACTTAGGAGATTAAAAATTAGCTTCTTTGAAGTGTGAGAGGTTTGATGTTCATGCAGAGGGAATATAATGATTGATTTAACTTTAGAAGAGATACTAGGCAGGACTATGTATCATTATCAGCTTCATTTACCTATCATCTGCAGAAAAAAGATAAAAAAGAGATCATCTCTCAAAATAAAAGACATATTGGTAGAAAATTAGAATATATGTATGCTCAGAAATTAAAAAAAAAAATCAGTCAGCACATAATTTCTTATGATGTAGTCCAATTGCATAATTTCAGAAAGACTAAAAAAAATTAGAAGGAGTAGAAGGGTAAGCAGTAAGGTTTTGGTGAGAGATAGCAGAAAGACTGGTGACACTGAAGTCTATCGAAAAAATAATATTATTATGTAAATATGAAGATTAGTAGAATGCACTGAACCCCTAAAGCAGATGAATGCTATGTTTTTAGGAGATTTGAAATATAATTTAGAGAATCTATGGAGGTCTGGAGTTACAACTGCCACTTATGGGAAGCTCACAGTTCAAAAAGCAAAGGTATTAGCATAAAGTGTGAAATGAAACAGCAGCAGATACTGGTCTTCAGCATCTTACTTTATGCTTTTGAGACATGAATGCCAAAGAAAACAGGACATTAAAAAGATTTTTGCTAAACTAAATTATTACAGATGATTGCTGCGAGTCAGTTATGCCTTTTTTATGACTAAAATGAATAGAAGAATCCAATGCCATGAGACATCATACAGTTTTATATTATATACCACCAAGATGATCAGGTGCAGAAAATTCAGGTCTTGTAGCAAATACTAAGGTCAATCTGGTTGTAAGGACATGGCAGCTATTAAAGGTTTGTGAACATGGTTTGACAATATAAATGAAGCATTCAGTAGGATATGCTTATTGGCTAAGACAAAAATCTGTGCCAGGCACCATGCTAACAAATAGACAGCATTGCACAGTTAATTTACTAACATAGATACAGGCATAGGTTCCAGCATCTGTTCTGGTGATAACTAAAGATGCCCTGACTTTGAAGCATTCTGGCCTATGCTACACATGCATAGGTATAGTTAGCCCGGGGATACAAGTCTGGTTCTGCTAAAAAAGGTTACCTCTTTTTTCAGTCTAGTATCATATCCTCTCTTTTGTTTTCATCCCACAAAGCCCTCATTTGCAAGAGTCTAAAGAGTTCAGCGTGCTGTTGCTTGTTATGCAATATGTTTAATGGATCCCATCCTCTGAACTCTTAACAGCTCACAGCTCTGTAAAAGAACTTAAACTGCATAAAATGTAGAGATGTTGTCAGATATCTATGTCTGTCTCTATTGTCCCAGAGAATCGGTCTTTGTGAACACTTGCTTTTTATTCTTTGCTGTCTTCTGCTCCCTGTTCACTACAGAATGTAGCTAAAATGATCTTTTATTTTAAAAGACCTTATTTTTAGTGCATCTTGGAGCTTCTGTCTCATTCCCACACTAAATTGCACTCTCATTGTCAAGGAGCTGTAGGAAATTGGGTGATCCAAGCTAGTCCAAGATGGGACTGGTGACCAACTACCACTCTCCTTCATCTACATTCAGTCTTGGAAGATGGAGGTGTGGTCAAAACCAGTGTTCACAGACACTTTAACAGGGTGCTATTCATTATCTTTCCCTTGTGATTGTGCAAGATATTTTGCCTGCTTCTGTCATCTTCATACAAGACTTTTTCTAATTTGAATACTTTAACCCAGTGAGGGCTGGCCTTTAGTGAGTTTATTAAACATTTTTGTATGGCAGATTTATTTTTATTGATTTCCAGGCTTATCAGATTAAAAAAACCCCCAAGCAAATCAAAAGTCAACCTCCCAGGTCCCCCCTGAGAATGCTAATTCTTCATATTTTTAGCACTGGAAATTTTAGTTTTAGCAATCAAAGAAGTCTGAAAGGCTATTTTGAGAGGGAGAAGGGAGGTAGGAGGAATTTTGTTTATTTTTTTACATTTAAAGAAATGGTTCTTTTTTGCTTGTTTGGTGAGTTGGTTTTGTTTTTCCTTATAGAGAAAAGCATATTGCCTAGCCTGCTATAAGCAACTCATATGTTCTTTTAATTTAGAATTTTAAATGTTTTCACACTCTTGACTACTGGGGCAAGATATAATCCAGCAGTTGTTAGTGTGCCTTGCAGTACCGCCATGAAACCCTTGACAACCTAGACTGAACTATCAGTGTAGGCATACAGCATCTTAACTTTGCACAGTAACCTGCCCCAAGGATGCTAAAAGGTGGGCACCAGCAGTCTCATAGAACTTGCTGCACTGAAGTGCCACACTAAAGCTGTAGTGAATCCTCCTGCCTCCAGAAGATGGAAGTAATCAATTTCTGAGATACGCTGTCCCTTTAGTAGTATATCATACAGTAACTGTTACTACAATCAGTAGTTCAGTTATTCCAGCCAGAATTTCTTCACCTTGTGAATGATTACATTTTTAATGTGCTCTGTATTTCTAACTTAGAAAGAGAAAAGCAACAAAAGTTCCAACTTTGTAATTAAAAAAATCCCCAAGAACAACCCTGTTTTTCTTATTCACCCACCATTTATGATGGGTGATATTTATAATTTATTATAGTTTATTATAATATATAATTAGGGCTCAAGTGAATTTTTTATGTAATCATAAGTTATATGACAGGAAAGATTTGTCATGGACAAACTCACATGGGCTCAAAAATATAAAAAGGAGGATGTCCAGCTATAACAGGGTCATTCTCTTAATGAAGCAGTAGACAAATGTTGACCCTGTTGACCATGTTGACATGTTGACAAAGAGAAAAAAAGAAATGTCAATTTCTTGACGTTGTTATGGCATAATTAGAAATAACAGGATCTACTGTTTAATGGACTTTATCCATTAAAGCTCACAGTGCAAAGTATTCTTTCTGCTAGCATCGCATAAGGTCCAGATTTAAACAGGTATTTTTGAGATCTCACTGTGAAATTTTAGAATGCTTCTAATCTTTAACTTTTGGTGCCTCAAGTATTTTTGCAAATCCAGTCTCTTTTACTTTGCTTACAGAACCATCACATGGGCCTCAAACATCTCCTTCAAATAAGTACAAGGGCAAAGCAAGCTCTAGGCATGACTTTCGAGCTCACAGAGGTGATAGTTTACCTGAGCTATTGGGACAGTGAGCAAAAGCTACAGCCTAGCAGAGCTTTTAATGGTATAACAAGAAGTATTTTGCACTCCTATTTCCTAGGAGTGAATAACCTTCTAGATTTTTTAACTGAAAGTAGTTTCCTGTTCCTTTGTTCTCTTCTTAGTTAGTCTGTTTCTTCTAGATTTTGTTTATATTAATAAATTGTACCTGACTCCTTTTTGCCCTACTTAGGCATAGTTGGTAATGTTCCTTTGTTTTTAATGTTAGACATAGATTTTTCTTTTCTCATCTTATTACTTATCATTCATATTTAATGCTGCACACAGAATTATCTTTTAGACTCTTTTTACCTTTTGATTTCTTATATTTAATGACACACCCAATTGTTTGATATCCTTTTTTTCCCTAGGAACCTGTCACTGCTCTCTATTTAGCTGCTTTGAACTAGCTTTCATCTTCTAGTATTTAAATCATCTAAGTTCTCGTGGATCATACCGCATTGTTCCTCATTATTTACTCCTTCTGACTATAATGCCATTCTCTTTAAACTAGTGCTACTTTTTTCTTTTTTTCTTGCTCTTTGTTTTTAATTTTCCAAGTCAGATTTACGCTTATTACATGACTCCCACACCTTAGGTATTGTCATTAACCTCAGATGTGAGACTTTATCAAAAGGGCTTTCAGAAACTTGTCTGAAGTGTCTTATCTACAGTAGCTCGTTTGTCATCTGTGACTGAGGAGAGTTATTGAATGGCAGAAGGCTCCTCTCCCTGGAAGCTAAGTGCCCAACCCTCTGAGTCCTTTGTTTGAATGTAGGTCTCCAACATGGCAGTCTACAATAGAAGCCCTTGACAAAAGGGTTGATTTTACATCCAGCACTGGAAGAATGCATATAATTTCCATGTATTACATGGTGTATATACTACATAATTTGAAACACTTTTTTTCTAGTTACATTCAATAGCCTGTTTGAAGCCTGTGCTGTCTATATTGAATGTGATTTCTATTATAAAAAGTGGTATCAACTTCAGAGTTAAATTCTTAGCACTGTCAATCATTACCACAGAATTTTACCAGATACCACGAATTGTTTGCCTGCCAATCAAAATTCCAACCTGAAGTGCAATTCCAAATCTGAAACTGTGCTTTCAAGTTTATTAATAGAGTATTAGTAGAATGAGTAGAAAACCCTGAAACTTCTACATTAGAAAAGAGGTAAATAATAGTTTATATGGTTAAAGCATAGAAACCTCAAGAAGTAAAAACCAGGAGAACACGAACATTTGTTCTCGATACCCTATGCTTCAGAAATAGGAACCATTTCTTAAATTAGGAGGCAGTAAATACAACTTGGACTTCAAAAGTCACTGTCATCACATCTCAGTGGCCACAAAAATGCTGAGAAAAATCCCATATTTCAGTACTTAAGGGTATATTGAACAATAGAGACCAAGTGAGGACGTTTTGGAAACAGGGGTCAGAAGGCATTTATTGCACTTTTTTCTACAGCACCTTTCTGTAAACTGTTGCTTGCTATCACCTGACACTTTGTGTATCACTGATAGCTTGAATGACACCTCCTGTTGGTGTTCATTGCAAATTGTGTTAATAGGAGATAAATTAAATCCATTAGAACTACTTTCTTCATAGCTGACTTTAATTCAAAGCAGCTTTGAATCAAGACATAATCAAACTTCTAGCCCTGAGGCTTCACAATCATGTTAGACTGATCAAAGGGGGAAGTTTGTGTTATGTCTAATCTAATCTAATTGAGGACTTCTACTAACACAGGTGGTTTTGCTCTCCTTCCTGTTATCCTTCCTTGTATGATCCTGCCCTTCTTAATTCTTTGCATCTGTTTGTTTGACTCACCTTTCTGATCTAGCTTATTCTGCAATTACTTACGTGCTATATCTGGTAAGCAGGCCCTAGAAAAACTGTGAGTAGAAGATCATGGCAGTCCACTTTTGAACTGGATTATGCTTAGAGAAAGACACACACTTAGCTCAATTTTTCTTTTCATACCTCTTTGCATGTTCCCTTCCCATTTTTTAACTACGTGGTGATTTTGGCTGGTAATTTTCTTCACAGTGGCTGGTATGAGGCTGTGTTTTGGATTTGTGATGAACACAGAGTTGATAATATAGAGCCCTGTTATTGCTGAGCAGGGCTTACACAGAGCCAAGGCCTTTTCTACTTTTTGTACTGTCATGCTGGTGAGGAGGCTGGTGGTGCATGGGAAGTTGGGAGGAGATACAGCCAGGATAGGTGACACAAACTGACCCAAGGGAAATTCCAGACCATCATGCTCAGTATATAAAGGTGGGGGGAAGAAGGAAGGGACTTTTGTTTGTCTTCCCAAGTAACTGTTAAGTGTGATGGGGCCCAGCTCTCCTGGAGATGGCTGAACACCTGCCAGCCAGGGGGAGCAGTGAATTCATTCATTGTTTGACTTAGCATGCATGTTTGTGGTTTTTTTTTTTGTTTTTTTTTTTCCCCCTATTAAACTGTCTTTATCTCAACCCACAAGTTTTGTAGCTTTTAACCTTCCAATTCCCTCCCTGATCCTGCTGGTGGAGGACTGAGCAAGCTGTTGCACGGTGCTTGGTTGCTGGCTGGAGTTAAACTGCAACAGGCAGCTACAGTGGTCATATAGCCCAGCAGTTGTTTGGGGTTTTTAATACATATGATTCATACTATAGCTCAAAATAAGTAAAGCTAATGCAAGAGAGTACCAAGCAAGCCCTGGTGAGAAGGCAAAGGTAATTATGGACAGAACTACCCTTTCTAAGCCCGGTTTAGCTTGATTTAAGCTGACTGTGAAGCTATCAAAAAAAGGCAAATTCAGGTTCCTCTAATGAGTATATTTCACACAATCTTTCAAAACAAAGTGAAATAGGTCAAATAAAAATCATAGTCTTGTATTGAAAAAGGCTTTCTGTCCTAGAGAGTTCAATACTAGCTCTATTCCTGATCTGAGAGTATTAGATGATTTGAGGATGGATGCAGAATAAACAACATGGTGAATTGCACCCAGAAATAAAGATGTAACTGCTTCAGGGCAGAGAGCAAGCATTGAATATATTCCTCACAATTACTCAGTTGACTCCAAAGATTAATTACTCCAGTTAGCACTAGATTAAGTTGCCCTTGCCAGGTGTTTGTCTAATATAGTAGGATATCCTGTTTCAGCAGAATTTGGGCTGCATGGATGTGAGTCCCTGCTTTCAGCTCAACCTCAGAGAAGATTGCCCAAGCTATACAGGGAAATCAGACAGGGAGAGTGAGAGAGAAGAGGCATATATGCCATTCTGAGGGCTAAATATGTTTTTTTAAACTCTGTGACAGTAAAGTGTATTGACAGAGGTCAGTTAAATTTACTCTGTAAAAAATACATCATCAACAGAATTATGCAGACTGTGTCTTTGATCATCAGCATCATTTCTGTTCTGTAGGGAAATCCATCAGCTGGAAATCCCACCCCTGCCTTACTAGAGCAAAATGTCTCTACGTTTTATACACTTTTAGCCAAGACACCAAAATTACTTTTAATACTGACGACTCTACAAACTTAGATGTTGCAGCATTCTTATTTTACTGTTAAAATCCAAACCAAACCAAAAAATGAGCAAACAAAAATAGGACAGAGGGAGGAAAACTACAAAATATTTTGCTAATGGAGCTTTTGGACAGGAAGAATAAAATTTGCTACTTGGTCATTCTGTAAATTTAAAGGTGTAAATCTACCACATCATGCTAACCAGCTCCATACAGAAATTATCAAAGCTGAATGTGTTTTTGGCAATATTTACTGATGAACCAAGTAAAGCATTTTTATGAATTTTGTCTTTATCCAATACTATCAGAAAATTCCCAGACTGCATTTAAATGGAATGGTCTACTAAATAAAGATGTCTATAAATTTAAAAGAGTATGAAATTGCTTAAACAGGACCTCAATGGGCAAGGCAGGGTAGCTTTTGAACATGAATGTATGAGAGTGTTACATACAAACCTATACATTCATGTGTTATGTACACTCATATTCATATAATACATTTAATATATATTTAAATTGAAATTATTTCCTTTCATGAGGTAGAGGTAAAATACATATGAACATAACACAGATTTGTAATTGTAAATCACCCCTGTACTTTCTAAGTATTTATGAATTAAAGTTTACTAAAGCCACCTTTATAGTTTTTCATCAAAAGGTTCTTTCCCAGATACTAGACAAATGAGTTACTTAATAATTCAGTGGACACATAATAAATAGGTTCAAATCCCACGCTGTGGTGAAGTTTCATTAATTTGTTTCTGCTTATATTGAGCTCAAGTACCTGAAGTTCTTGTAACATAATGGCACACTGACAGGGAAGGGACAGCGCAGGAAGAAAAGGAAATTACATGATTATTTTTAGGAAATTTCATCATTCCCACTGGAGCCGAAACACATTATAATTGCACTCAAATGCACATAACAATGAAATTAATTTTTCAGACCATTAATAACCTGAAAGTATCAATAAGTCCCATAGCAGCAGGTTAAAATTCATTGCACTTATTGTCAAATGAAAATTGGATCAACTTTCAGCAGATACACTATTTCTTTGATGCTTCATGCCTATTACACTCATCATATTGTGTTACATACAGTAACTTAACACAATGACTCTTCAAACTGGATATGGCTCACATTTGAAATACTGACTCAGGGAATAATGCAGGGTGACATGGATGGAATGAAGGATTTTGATTCTGTTTGATTTTGAACTTCTTTACATTTTTGGATATAACTCAAAGCCTAAAGAGAAAACTGGATTTGCTCATCACCAGTGGCTTGAAAGTTTAAAGGAAATCTATGCACACCTTAAAAATTAATTTAATGTGAAGAAAAGGATTAATTGCATTTTTAATTTCTCAATTCAGTTGAAAATTGGTGCTATAAATGATGGTGAGAGACAGGGGCCAGGAACCTGAATCTATAAAGCATTTTCATATTATAGGCATTCTCTCTGGTTTCTTCAGGAATCTTTTACAGGAGCTGACAAAGCATCAGATGTCTGAGATGTTGAAATACCATACTAAGAAGAGCTGTATAGTGCCCTGATAGACATTTTGAATTTTAAAGCTTTGTATCAATATATTTTATTGCTACCTACTACCATCTTAATTCCACAACACTTTATGACACTGTTCCAAAGCAGTAGAATTTGACTTTGATATTCGTATGTTGACAGCTGTGATCAAATTATTTTCTTGTAAGATCAAACTGACACACAGAAGAGAAGAAACACTCAGAAACATTATAATACAACTTTGAAAGTTATATGTGAACTCAGGTATATAATCTCTAAAACAATCTTCCTTTATTACGGTATGTCAGATATTAACTACATTATAACTTCCGTTAAAATTGAAACCATATTACGTTGTTTTTGTTTTATTTCTATTTTTTCCCCTGTATATATTTATTTAATAAAATTATTTATAAAACCTTATTGCCTGAAAAACTTTAGGGGGATGATCAACATACCTAGTGATTCCCTTTGGCTGGTTCTCAGAATGTAAGTGGAATTTTCTTAGTGCCTAAATATTAAACATTGATTATTTTTTTTCTCTCTTGTTCTTTAGTTTCCAGTAAAATGAAGTTTAATGTATAGTCTCTGACACTGGACTTCTACACAATCTGTTCCACAGTCTATAACTGTGCTTCAGGCTACTAGTTCAGGCTACTAGTTCAGGCTACTAGCCGTAATTTTGAGTTTAAAACTTTGGTTTTTAAATGTATTTTTAGTGTACCTCAATAATCTTTTTTTTTTTTTTTTTTTTTTTTTTTGGGAAAGAGGGTAAAAATTTTAGTGGTTGATTGTAAATCCACATCATACAGAAAAATTTGTAAAAAGTTCAACCATTGCAAAGAATACATCTTTTTTAATATCATATGCATCAAGCAGTCAACATTGCCAAATTATATAAACAGACTTAGCATTAGAATCAGAACTGTCAATTGTCAATTGTCATCTTTGAGAATTCAGGGATAAGATTGGGCAATTCATAGAAGTTGTTTTTGCAAGTCTCTTACATAAGTACTGTGTATGATATCAGAGAAATACTTCAATAAATCCTCTAGCACCTTGAGGAAAATTGCAGACAACAAGAATTCATAGGCAAGAAAACATATTAAGTTAACATGCTATCAGAGAAAATTCAACAATTGCCTACAGAAGGTAGCAGTGGACATAATAGACACTGTTCAGTTCCTCTAATTTCAGTAAGGATCTAACCTATTAAATAAAGGTTAAATTTGAAATATTTTTCAATAAATCACAACAAACGTGGTATATATAGCAGTGTGTAGAGAGAGAAAAAAATAAAGACATTATCTTTGGTTATGATTGATCTCTGATTAGGTTTTTTTAACTTTGGACAGTAGGGTTACTAATCTACAAATCCCAATGCTGTTCAAATCTCATTAAATATCTTCATGAACACACTAGAAGAAGGTAACAAAAGTAGACCTGAGTAAATTATGTAAGGTGGAGTATCTTTCCTTTTGAAGAACATAACTTTAAATATCATCATCTAGATGTTGTACAGAACATTTTTTATTTGTTTCTGTCACACTGCAGGGGACAGATTCTGCTTTCCGTAACACCAGATTTGAGCAGGGAAAGGTGTGAAATTACATTTTCACTACAGATAGTTTCTGACTAAATTTCTTGTCTGACCAAAAGGAAGGAGGGATTACAATATGGTCATTGACTTGAGAACTCCAAGTACTATGTTCTGAAAAAAAAAAAAATCATTAAAAGAGTTAAATATACATCATCTTCACCAAAAAAAGGTTAGAAGGGATTATAATGACAGGTCTATGAATATTTGAGGGAGCAATGCCAAGCAATGTCATATAAAAAAGAGAAGGAGAAGGCTTATTGAAGATTACTTATCAAATTAATAAAATAATAATGGTATAAGTTTGTCAAACTAAGTCCAAGTGTGGAGATAAGATTCTAAATGTAATATGGATATATGTTATGTGCTGGCAGAGAGTTGGACTAATGACACAGTAAGTCTTTCACATTTTTAGATTTTTTGATTCCGTGATCCTTTATAGCCTAGAAGAAATTGGGTGAAATATCTTCTACCTGAGAGTATTTGAAGGATTAAAGTAGCAGTCCTGGAAAGTCCTCGAAGAGTCTGAAAAACTTAATGTTATTGGTATAATATTCACAGTGAAAAGACTAAACACTGATTAGCAATGAGTCCGGCTCATAAAGTTTATTTCATTTATATATTTACATACATACAATTACAAATATATATGTAAATATATATGTAATCCTACGTATTTAACTACTTGTATCTGTAGTCTCTATAGCCAGAAAGATGCACCCAAACTGGGAGCTGGGAGGTATGATTGCCATATTCCAAAGAATTTTTGGAGATTGGAGCTCTATTCCTCTGTTTCACCTACAAAAGCTTTGAAATTTTAAGAGTGGAATGCTAAACTCTTTCCTATTCCAGATTATCTCTCTGAATAATAGAGGTCAAGGGGCCAGCCTTATGTCTCTATGCATCCAGTCATTCATCATTTTACCACATGTCTTATGAGGAACAGGTTATACTTGTTATCTTGAAGGTATCCTTATCAGAGAACTTCATCAGAGATGAGCTGAAAACCTAAAACAGTAGTAACAGTATCACAAGGTCAGTCAACAGCAATGTCAAAAAATAGTTTTTTTTCTTAGCTTCATAATTTCCATTGCTTTCAGATAACTCTGTTTTTATACTCCCCTCCTAACAAAAAGGGATAGATTTTTTCTTCTGTAAAGAAATAAATTGCCTCAGGAGTCTGTTCAAAGAGTTTATGCATCTACTTCTAGTGATGCAAAGTATGCCTGTATGGCATTTCAGTGGAAAGTAATGTGTTTGAAATTAAAGCAGTCAAGGACCATCAGCTACCAGGCTAATCTATGCAAATATTTCATTCTGTATTGAGAATACACTCACAGAAACATCATCCCGACTTAGTGCTTTATCACAGGCAAGAAGTAATATCACTGTCCATTGGTGCTAAGCTTTCAAGGCAACAAAGTACCACATCAGAAGAAAACTGATGTGAACAAGAGTACTCTACTGATCAGAAGACTGCAGATGATTTTCAGTGTCTCTGGCTTCATCAGTGACACACTCATTAGCTGTATCTGGAGAGGCTGACACTTGCATACTGAACTGATCTTCAGCCCCAAGTTTGCATGCTGCTGTCTCCTGACTAATCAGTACTCAGTAGAGGTCATCAGCAGTTCTGCCAAGGGTCATCAACTGCTCAGATTCATTTCTGTAATTGGTAGCAATCACACCGTTAACACAGCTCATCCAACACTCAAACAAGGGTAAATGATTCAATAGTTTACATGGCTTTAGCAGATGTAAGAGAGCCAGCAAAACGTCAGTGTCACAGCAACAGTTCACACTGCTCCCTGAAGTGACTCATGGTGTCACTCATAGCACATTCCCTTCCCTCTCTTGAAGTTAGGAATCTCATTCAAATTAGCCTATCCCAGCTTCCCCTTGAATCATCAGATAAAGAATTGCTTCTCACAAATATTTCTACAACAATAATGTAAGAGTCTATGAAAAAATTAGTTGCCCCCTGGGAGATGCTTCTCTTTGTTGACTAAAGAGGAAGAAAGCCCAGATAACTTAGAGCTGAGGCTATTCACCAACCTTTTAGAAGCCTGTGTTACTTGAGATATGACTGTAAGGTAAGACCAACAGCATCAATAAAAAACTGAACTAATAAAATTGGTAGGCTCTGATCCTGTCTGCAGTGCTCCATGCTGGACCGCCGTCAGGTCTTATGGAATAATGTGACTATGCACATTTTACAGGTTAAACAACCCATCTTTTCTGACACAGTGCTATTCATCAGGCACACTTAGCAGTTTTTATTGGAATCACTACGAAGTTGTACAACAAGTTCTGTGCTATTGGAATGACTGTGACACTGTTTGGCTTTATTTTCCTGTCCCAAGTTAAATCAACGTACCTATTTAGACACTTTTATGCTGCTAACAAATGCAAAGATAATATATTAACTAGAGATAGTAAAAGAGTGACCGATCTATTACAGTGATATGTAAGAATATTTTAATCATGTTTCCTTGTGATTGTGTCAAGTCCTTGGGTCCAGTTCATAAATGCTATTAAGCCAAACATTTGACTTTAAGTGTGCAAAGGGTTTCATCTGCTGCACAACACTGTGCATAAGATCTCTGCATGTTGGTTAAGCGCCTGGAGGCTGTATGAGTAACAGCATGAGAATAGAAAACATTTACACTGCTGTTTAAGGTCTTTCTGTCTAACTGGTTAAGGAAGAAAGAAGGATACTTAGGTTCTCTGAGTACAATGCCAATCTTTCAGGTTTCTTGCCCAAGGTGACATAATCCATGTGATTAAAGGGAATTTCTGAAACAAATTTTCTTGTTTTAATTAAGAAAAAATAGAATAAAAATGTAGGTGAAGAAGTAAGAAGAATTACCAGAACACAGGAAAACAGGGCATGATCTGATGGCATGATGTATAAAGCTTAGGGGATATAGATAAAGCATAGCCCAGTATAGATACTGAAATTTAAAAAAAAAAA